>APFE030104929.1:0-30548 GCA_000404065.3 Pinus taeda | reverse complement strand
TATGTATGAACTATTTTACTTCTATTATGAATGCATTCGATTATGTTATGTTGAATACTAGGTTAATGATTTAATGTTCTATTGATGCATGAATCTATGTGTTTTACTTTTTTATATGAATGCAAGTAAGAATATTTGTTTGTGCAAAGATAATTGTAATTCATGGCGAAGTTATCCACTACTTAAGCTAATTTGGGTAAATACAATAGTAAGAGTAATTACAGAGGCATATAAGTGTCCAACTTGCCTATTTAGGGTAAGTGAAGGATGATCGTAGAACTTCGGAAAGGTCTCCAAGCTGAATAAGAAAAGTATATCGATAAGCCTTAAAAAGGTTTTCCATCTGTGTGAAGGAAGGATTAGGGTGTAAAACGACATCACTACCATCTCAGGGTGTGGAAACTTGGTTTTTTCATCCCTCGATACTGCTTCGGGTGAGACTTCAGTCCACGCTCCATGGATTAATGTCGAAAGGGCCAGTAGTGTAGGGATTTTCTTGGCTAATTAATGCTGATCCTGGGTGAGGGCCCATCAAGCCAACAAATGGTTACTTTTCCAGGACCAAGATCTGCATATAGAGATGTGTCATGTTGCATCACTGGAATCCAACTAAGAAAGAGATTGAAAACTGGTTGGATAGAAAGATCCATGAATCTGCGATTGAAAAAAGAACAGTGGTTGGATAGATATTTGTACACAGAGATACCCGACATCTTCTTTTGTTCTTTCTCGGTCAAGTTATACAAGTGGATCGCAAAATTGGCAGACGACCAAGGAAGATGGAGGCTTGACGGTCTAATAGTATAGACACCAAAGTTAGTGTAGACATTAGAAGCCTCTGAAGATAGGATCACATGTGTTGTTGGTCATTGGCTCAATTGTATCATAGGAGGATGTGTGATAGAGTTTGCGGTCAATACCTAGGTTAGCTATATCAATGCGGAGCACCACTTCTTTAAGGGGCCACGAGGTAAGTATTTAAAGTCTTTAATTACTTGGATTAAGATGCTTTTGTTTGAAAAGTCGGTTATGCATCTACATGGATGTTTGGGGCCACCAAGAGTGTAAAGACCTTCTGAAATAGAGGGAAAGCACGCCTTGAATATAGTCCGCTAATTGAACCTCCCTTGAGTGATGATGAGGAAGCAACACAGACTTCTCCGTAGAGTGTTGTTCAATTGATAAAGCAAGGTTCCCATGAATAACCCATCCACCCACACCACTTCCAGCTTCACCTTTGCCACCTAAACCTTTTCCTACACCATCGCCACCTAAGCCACCGTTCAGTATGGTGAACTTAGAAAAGCTACCTGTGTTGAAAGGCTTTGAAAATGAGGATCTTGACCAACTTTGGTTTGTTGCAAAGGCTGTATGGGAAGCTAAGGGTATCATAGATGATAAAATGAAGAAAGCAACACTGGTTACTGTTTTGCAGGATCACACAGTAACATGGTACATTAAGTACTGCACTGATAACCTAATATCTGTGTTCGTAGCTATCCAAACCGCACTAAATAAATAATTCAGTAGACCTAAGTTTGAAGAGAAATCAATTCTAGGATTCAAAGAGATCATGATGAAGCCTCACGAGACACCCTTGGATATGGATCAGAGATTGAAGTGTATAATCCACGAAGCTAACATGAATCTGACACATGGGAAACACCGCGAATGGTTTTTGGCCTCACTCCTACCTCATCTCAGGGTTGCGATATCACAAAAAAAGATTGGGACCCGGGCGGAAGCCCTGGAAATTGCGATGAGATTACACGAGACACTGATACAAGATGTTAATCTGGGGGTTCAATAGATTCATGCACAGTTGCAGAACCTTTACCTAGAGATGCAGACTCTGAAGAAAGATAAAACAAATAGGCTAGAGGTGTGCGAAGAAGTTTGGTGCTTGAAGTGAAAAAGTCAAGTGCATGACATAGATCACTATCCAGTCTTCGAAAATTATGTTGCATGAGGGGGACCAATTCCTCTAAGGCTCGAAGCTCCAACATGACCATGTACAGGGCTTGCTCTATGGTGTACTCACTGTCACGTAGTTGGAAAATATGTGATAGACAATTACCATTTGCTGTAGAAATTTGTGTACACACCATAATAGCTCTTCTGCAACTTCTGCCAATCAATGGGTCATGGTGAGTGCAATTGTTGTAGTTACAAGTTAATGGTGGATAGAACGTCTGCATATAAGGTGCATGCACAAACCCAGTCTCCGAACAAAGGTACTGGAGAAGCATGAAGTGAATATCAGGGGCACAGAGGAGGCTGAGGTGGAGGAGGACCTTGTAGAGGTGAGGGACAAGTCATTTGTTACAACTATGAAGGGTCGGGACACTACACAGAAGAATTCCCAAATCCTACATGTATGTCATGCCGATATTTTATTCAGTTTGACCACACAACTAAATATTGTCTGGTATTGCTAGCTAAGATACGTGAAAATGGGGCGCGATGGGGTGCGGCGTTTGTAGCCGGCTCAGAACCTCCAGATGATGAGGGATGAGACTTACAAAGAGTATCCCAAGGTAAATATTGTGCTGCGAAGTGGGATGAGGAATGGAAAATATAAGGAGAAGTAGCCTAAAGAAAGTGAATGGGTCTACAAAGCTATAGAAAGGGAGATTGAATTTGATTTGAAGTGTGCACTGAAAACAAATTTTATGGAAGCAAAGAAAAGCTTCATTGAGGCCTCTATCTCAAGAATATAGGACAAGCTAGCTGAAGAGATGGACCCTTCAATTCTTACTACTTTCTTGGAAACCTATATGAAGCTGTTGTGTGATAGCAAAGTTGTGAAAGGAATACAGGAACTCTTAAAGAAGTGTTTTGGGAAAGAAAACACTCGTGATGGATAGTGCGTAGTCAAGAAGATTGGTAGGCATAAGGCATGAATGTGGCACGAAATGAGGCTCACTCCACAGATAGGAGAATATGAGATGGATCGAGTAATTTTGGATCTGGGGTCGGATGTGAGTGTCTTACTTAAACAAACCTTGAAGAGGATGGGGAGACCTACACTGCAATGTTCTCCGATGTATTTAATAATGGAAAATCAACAGAAAATAATCCCCATAGGATGATTACAGGCAGTGATAGTTGATATTGAAGGAACGAACACATTGGCTGACTTCGAAGTGATAGAGATTGTGGATTACAACAATCCCTACCATGCGCTCCTTTGGATCGATTGGGCCACCGACATGAATGGGCTAATCAATTTGAAGAAGCAGAAGATGATATGTTTGAATAAATCACTTCGCATAGTAGTTCTCTTGGACCCTGCAGAAGGACCGCGCTATACTGAACCGGTTCACAATTATGACAATGATCATCATCTAGACCAGATCTATAAGATAACAGTGTGAGATCAGGATTGGGTGATGCCGACAGTAGATGGATGCATTTCTTGGGATCGCAAAAGTTCCTGCACATCAGATTGAGATAAGGAGTTGGAACACTGGCAGAATCAATTGCATGAAGTATCTACTCTATGTTGTAATATGATGACCATGTCGTTATGCTATGTATCATCAGAGGTAAGGAATTTTCCTATTATGATGGTTTAACTAATGTCAATAAAATTTTGGATGCATTCGAAAGGTAAGTGCAAAAGAAGCATTGTTTCCAGGCCCTAGATTGGGTGTTGTGCGCTATAATTATGAGATGGTGGGCTATGCACAAGGACAATTTTAATGATTGGTGTGTATATAAAAAGATGATGAGATTGTGATTTGGTCACCCACAAGTGCGGCTAACAAAGAAATGTGATGGAAGGGATGATCCATGAGATCACCTAGCCAAATGGACTAAGGTTTATGGAGAGGAGCCTTAGCCTGAATAGGTGCATTTGTTTTGTCATACTTTTGATGTAATACAATTGAACTAGTACTTAGAAATAGATCTCTACATTGGCATTGAAGAATGGGATGTTTTGTGACAACGATTCTTGCTGATGTTTAGCTTTGAGAATGTGTTTGAGAGTATTAAGGAGGAACTATAGGAAGTTAAGGCAGTAATATTCAGAGTACCATAGGATCCCTTGGACTTAATTCAACTGGAATGGACCACCTAGCTAAGCCACGTAATGGAGTGCTACAATGTGACTATCGAAGAAGAGGATCAGAACCCAAGGAATATTATAATCCCAGAGACTGAAGGTCACCACGAAGTTGAAGGACCACAAATTGAAAATTCAGTTATCACAGCACCACTAAAAACAAAACAAGTGAACATTGGGATAGAGGTAGAGCCAAAGTTTGCAAAGATTGGGGACTACTAGGATGATGCAACAATGGATAAGATTGGTAAATTGCTATGAAAATAATAGGACTTGTTCCCTAATAAATTCTCAGAACTGAAGGGGATAATAGGGGACGTGGGAGTCATGAAAATTACATTTAAACCAAATGTGAAGATGATCAAGTAGAGGCCTTAACGTCTCAATCCAAAGTATAAAGAAAGGGTCCATTTAGAGTTGGATAAAATGCTTGTGGTGGGCATCATTGAAACCGTATAAGAGTCTCATTGGGTAAGCTCAATGGTAGTTCAACACAAGAAATAGAAAGATGAAATAAGGATATGCATAGATATCAAGAAGTTGAAAGACACTTGCGTACATGATCCATTTCGAACTTCATCCACTAATGAGGTGTTGGACAATGTAGGAGGACAAGAGGCATATTCATTCACTGATGGGTTCTCGAGGTACCATTAGATCTAGATTGTGCTAGAGGATAGAAGTAAGATGACTTTAATGACTTAATGGGGATGCTTTCAGTATATGGTGATTCTGTTTGGGCTAAAGAACGCATTGACGATATTCTCACGTGTAGTCGTTGTGGTGTTTAAGGATTTCGTTCACAAGTTTTTGGAGGTATACTTCGATAATTGGATGGTGTTTTGGTTGGTAAAGCACCATGTAGATATTCTACGCTTGATGTTGGATAAATGCCAGAGGTACAAGATCGTGCTCAATTTGAACAAATGTTTGTTTTGTGTCCCTTTTGGGGTATTGCTGTGTTGCGTGGTAGGCAGACAAGGATTGATGTTAGACCTTGCTAGATCATGATCATAATTAATTTGAAGGCACGAAGAAGTGTGAAATAGCTATGTGAAACGTTGGGGCATACAAGATACTATAGAAAGTTCATCAAAAGCTATGACCATATTACCACTCCAATGGAAAAGCTACTAAAGGAGGATGTTACGTTCGATTTGAATGAAGAGTGTCAACAAAGCTTTGACGTGTTGAAGGAAAAGATAGTCACCACGTAGATCCTAGTCTTCCCACATTGGAAGAAGGAATTTCATGTGTATGTCAAAGCGTCATGTATTGCGCTCAAGGCAGTACTAACACAATCCGGTGAGTGAGAACTAGATCATCCTATAGCGTTCGCAAGTAGGATGTTTTTGAAAGCTGGGAAAAATTATTCAACAACAGGGCATGAAGGGTTGGCCATGGTGTACACGATCAAGAAGTCCATACGCTACTTGCTAGGCGTACACTTTAAGATGTATACAAACCATTCTGCATTGAAGTACTTGATGAACAAGCCTGTGTTGCAGTGTGTGTTGCGGATAATAAATTTGTTGATATCATACACTTCCAGATGATGAGAACAATGCTGGAAGGGTATACTGGTCAACAAAAGAAGGAGCTAGTGGTGCACACAATAGAATTTTCTGTCATTGCATGGAATTTATATAAAATGGGCTCAGATGAAATTTTGTGATGTTATGTAACTAATTTGAATGAAAGAACATCCTTGCTGAAGCTCATGGAGGAGTCGCAGGAGGATATTATGCAGGAAAAGCAATAACGCAGAATATTTTATGCGTGGGGCTATGGTGGCTAACGCTTCATAAGGATTCAAAGGCTTATTGTAAGGCATGTGATGCATGTACGAGGATGGGTAGGTCATCATGGAGGGATGATATGCCTCTAAATCTGCAGATGTCATTGTAGCTGTTTCAAAAGTGGGTGATTGATTTTGTAGGACCAATTCAGCCTCCACAAAAGAAGATGGGTGTGCGGTAAATAATCACCTCAACTAAATATTTGACTAGGTGGGTGAAGGCACATCTTGTGAAGGATTGTACAGGGGAAACAACAAAAATGTTCATTTTTGAGTATGTACTGACTATATTTTCTTTCCCGGAGATTTTCATGAGCGATTGTGGTACGTATTTTCTCAATGAGACGATCGGTGCATTGATGAAGGAGTTCCAAGCTTATCATCAGAAGAGTCTGCCATATCACTCATAGGCTAATGGGATAGTGAAAGAGTTTAATAAGATATTGGATAACATGGTGACAAAGGTCTGCAATGCATAAAGGAATGACTGGGATGTGCACATACTCGCGGTGCTATAGGATTATAGGATGACTTGCAAAAAGTTGATTAGACAAATGCATTTCCGGTTGGTTTATGGCATAGAGGTTGTGATGTCAATGGAGTATATTATAACTAATTTATGCATAGCAGCATTTACAAGAACGGTAGATCATGGAGCCTTGAAGAAAAGCCTCGCGCAGCTAACAGAGCTTGAAGAAGATAGATTTTTGGTTGGATTCCATTTGCAAGTTCAAAAAGAGCGTGAAAAGGCATGGAAAAATCAACACATCAAACTACCCACCTTTAAGGTAAATGATTTAGAGTTATTATATGATGGCAAGTTTGATAAATTTCCAAGAAAAATTCAGATGGATTGGTTGGGGCCCTATGTCATCAAGGAGATAATCGATGGTGCAGTAGTTTAGTTGGTGAAGTTGAATGGAGAGCCATTTTCAAAGAAGGTGAATGGAATTTGATTGAAGCCATACACTAGGGATCTGGCTAGATTGCTATATGGAGGAGGCAAAGTCTTAGCATTCTAGGCAGCTGAAAGGAGGCACAGGAATATAAACTACACTGCCTCGGTTTTAGAGTTACACAACTAGGGAGTTGCGTGGAAGGGAGAAATGTCACAATATTGGTGGAAGCTTGAAGGGAGTTGCGGTATAGAAAGAGAAACGACATTGGGAAACTAGAAAGTGACTCTTAACATCATTGTTCATGAGTTAATAGTGGGAAAATGGATAAGTGGAGCGGGGGCAGCATTTAAATCAGAATTTAAAAGCAAGATCTGTGAAAATATGTTGCCAATCTAGTATTTATTAGTAGATTTTGGGTGGAACGGTCGGATTCAAATTCAAAATTTCCTATAAGTTATAGATGGCCATCCAACGAAAAAACATTTCATTCTGAGAATTATGGTGTTGAGCTATCAGGAGGGCATGAACCTTGACTATTTCGAGGTTTTGGTGTCTAGTTCAGTATTTCACAAGCTACCCAAAGAAATCTAGGAGCTTATGACTGGATTCATGTTGGCGCCCATGGAAACTGCAATTGTTCATAGATCGATGGCCTCTGAGGAAGCTTCCTTGAAGGTTGTGAGTGTGGAAATGCCAGCAAAAGTGCCAAATCATAGAGGTCACCTAGGTCAAGGCCTATGTTGCCCAAAGAGGGTTTGAAGACAAAGAAGGATAAGCCAAAAGAACCATATTTGGTGCATGAGTCGCTAAGGAAACACTAGAAGAAGGAAAAGTCCATGGCACAGGAGAAAGGTAAGGTGGTAGACTTATAATCTGGGGAGGGAACCAAAGATGTGGATATGGGCCGAGATGACACTGACATAGAGGGTGTAAACCCTATCTCAAAGTTTCCCTAATACATCCCTCCCTGCCATGGAAAGGTGAATGTCCCGAAGGACCTAGATATGGGAAAATTTCTACTAAATACCCTATTACTACTAGACCAAATCATGTTTGAAGGTTTGCGCTTAGTGCACATTCTTAGTATTAAGTTGGAGGATTGGGACTTGCTGGACACAAAGCGATGCTCCCACATGGTGACTGATACCATTATGAACCGTGTGTTTTATATGGATTCCAGTATGACTGCATTGGTGCCATGACAATGGATAAAGGGGGTGGACAAGGTATGGGTGCCACATTACCACCGCGTTCCCATAACACTGATGGTGATCAAACAACTGCTATGCTTAGTGCACAATGGGTGCCTATAGTTGGGAGAACCGATACCCGTGACAGATATGTTGATCCATAGGGTCACGTTGTTACCACATTTAGGGTTGAATCTGGCCATGGCAATTGGCAGAAAGACAGGTGAGCACAAGCTCGCCATAAGAATGAAGGACAAATTCAAGCTCACCAAGAAACCATTTGAATACTTAATTTCCAGCATAACCAACCCTGTGGATAAGGTCGATGCCCAGATTTTGGCTGGGAGAATAATGAGGAAGTGTCATGTTGATGAAGTGCCGACACTTGTTGTGTCGTTAGCGGCGCATTGCATGGAGGGCATATAATTTAATTCGACGCACTACCTCTGAGGTGATTACCTCGCGAACTACAAAGAAGCACAAGTTGAGAGTAAGACCTTCCATTATGCCTGGCTCTTACTCTCAATTGTGCTAACTATGTGGGAATTATTGGAGGAGAGCCAATTTCATTTGGTCACATTAGATCTACCTGAAGCAACAAATTTTATTCATTGTGGGCCACTAAGAATTCCCCGAGGGTCAAGAAAGCTAAAATATTTTGGGTGTTGATAGAGGCATGCATCCACGTTGCGTTCAGCTACAAGCCAAGGATATCCCCAACTTTCTTTAAGCCATTGTCAAGATATGTGGAATTCAAATTGAATTTTGATTGTCTCCATCCGAGTGTGGAAGGACCCCGAGAAAAAATGGTATTAATCTTCCATACTAGGAAGCAGATGATGCAATCACAGCAGTCCTGGAGAGTTGGCCATCATAGTGGTGCACAACTTCTAACTTGTCAGCTAGGTCTAGTAAGTTCACCATGAAGTATAAGAAAGCAAAGGCTTGGCTGATGATGCAGCAGTTGACTAAGAGGAGGACAAGGGAAGCTGAAGAAAAATCTAAGGCACAACGTGCTACTAAGAAATAGGTGAAAAATGAGGAAGAAGAGGAAGAGAACGACTCTCATAGAAGTCATAAGTCCGCTTCACTATAGACAGAGGAAGAAGAGTAGCAGTTAGGACACAGAGGTGCAGACCAAGAGACTACTCCATTTCGGGTTAAGCGCACTAGCAAGGATGAAAAATTAGGTCCACAAAAGAAGTCCAAGGCTAGAAAATCATCACTTGACCTGATCACTTTGACAAAAGGTGACCTGAATGATATTGAGCACACAGTGAGAGATATGACCATGGAGCTACTGCAGTAGTTCAAGCAACAATAGAAGCAAGCACTCATCACCATTCATACAAGTTTGTGCGAACTACAAGTCTAGGCCACTCAAGTATAGGCCAGTGTGGGATAGCACAATGCGACATCAACTAACTTGGCACTTGGAACCTAAAATGTAGCAGAGATAGTCCGCTCCTTGGATCCCGAGACCGTTGTGCTACTGGACAAAGCATTGACTACAAGAGTGGAAGCTGACAATGCCACTGTTAGTGCTCTCAAGAAGGTTGGGTTGAACTTGGTTATGCTAGCAAGTGAAGCCCTTTACACCCTACAAAATAGTGTGATCAAGAAACTTTGGGCTAGAGAATAGTTTTGGCTAAATGTGATCAGCGAGCAGTGATTTGAAATGATCATATGTTAAAACTAAAGTAGAATTGATTTTGCCATCAATGAATTGAATGTTAACTTAAAGTGTTGAAACTCGGAGAACTACATGAGAAGAAATACTTTACAACAACTAATAAAACAGAAGTAAGATGCAAAAGAGAAGTAAAAATAGAAAATACATGACAATATCAGACAACAATATTGATTACGGCATTCATCCTTGATGGACTATGTCTCCGGGTCTGCTTTCAATATGGGTGACTGCTTTATTAGGATTGGAACCGAAGAGGTCGATTACACAACAATTTGACCAATTTTGATGTGCACACAAGAAATTTTGGTCATTTTCTTCAAAAACCTCTCTGAACCGGTTTTCCAATGCATGTCTCAGTTTCCAATTCGGACACTCGATGCCCCTATTACACTAAAAACAAAATCGACTATATCCTCTAGAATCTGCACTCTAAAACCCAAAATCACCAATATCTTCCTCATGAACATAAAGGTGCATTTAAAGGTTTGTATATACATTTGAGGGATTTTTACCCAAGATTGGCATGAATGCAGCATGATGGTCTCGGTCGAATTACTAGGGAACACCTTAGTGCCTCGTCAAATGGTCATCGCATTAGTTTTGCACCAAAACTGCAACAAAAACCCACAAATAAACTTTATATTAAAACAAACCGTTGACGACTTACTGACTTGGTGGAGGACGTTGACTGCCCACATGTGAATAGGTGGTTCGGATGCGTCACAAGCTACCACATTGCAGATCAATCTCGATAGTTGCAGTCTTCCATGTGAACTCATATAACTCTGACATGGTTATCCGGGTGGTTGTTCCACTCTGCTGACTATAGATGAGATACTATAGTTACCCTCTGCTCTGTTTACATGGATATCCCAAGGCAATTACGATTAACTGTAACATGTAACCCTGATGGTTATCCTCCATTCACATGTAAACACACATCTACAGTCACACTATGGTTAACTTCAAGCCCACTGGTTTATTTCCTCTGCTCACATGCCAACCACATTTTAGACCCTGATGCAATTAACTCCAAGAACTAACCCCGACGACTTACACACTGATCACATTACCATAGCCTCTGAGATGGTATTCTCCATGTTTATGATTGTTATAATAGTTTTGTAATGTTTTACAATGATTTCAATGTAATTCCAATAGCTCGAGAGGGTTTTAGGACTTAGGGTAATGGTCTTTGATTTGTATTGTAATGTTTTTTACAATAGATTTATGGTATTTAATGTATGGTTAGGGTTTAACACTTAGGGTTAATTCCTTCTGAAATACATTTGATTTGTAATGTTTGATTTAGATATAGGTTAAGGTTTAGCATGGTTTCAAATTTTAGTTCTTAAATCATTTTGTGCTAAAAAAAACCCACTTACATGAAATTGTCACAAAGTGACATTTGCAACAAATGTCATGTGATGATGAAATCCAAACTCTCAAAGGTGGAACTGATGACAACCAAGGTTTCAACGACTAAATCAGGTGAAGGTGGATGACAACCCCATGTCGACGACCTAATTATGGCAGAACTAATGACAACCAACATGTCAAAAACCAAAATCCAAACCATATCACCATGAAAACCATTGACATCACCTGAACCATAAATAACACTGGCAAAACTAAATGACACTAGACTGAATGCTGACGACAAAATTGAACCTGTGTAACTGATTTAAGAAAATCCTCCTCGATTAGTCCTCTCCACTTGAAAGATTTTGGACCACAAAAGTTTGACTTAAACAAATAGTCGATGAGGGTAGAGCTCCCTCACTTTCCACCTTGTCCTAATGATGTACCAATACGTTTGATCAATCACCTGCTAGTGATGACCCTGATGATGCTGACCATGGCACATTTTGAATCCTTGACCTGTTCCATCTATCTGCAGTATGAACAACTTGCAATGATGGTAAAACACCCTATTATGAAGATGGAAATTTATTTATTTCCAAGAAATATCACGAGTTAGTGATTCATAATCATCTTTGAAAATCGTCTCTAGAGGATATTGTTCAATACCATGGACATGTATTAAAAATCTATATTGCGGAATGGCAAAGACAATCAAAGGCATTTTTGTCTTCAAACCAACTACTTGACTTCGCATACTTTCCTTCTTCTTGATTACTAAGTGAACTTGTTGCATTAGACCCATCAAACTGTAATATGGAAACTACTGCAACTTAGTTTGATTTTGAAAGTATTGAAATGGATGTTGATTTGTTGGAATCATTGTTTCTTGATTTATTAAATGATGTTTCCATTGATTATTACCTTCCCCTGATGCATAAGTTTCTCTTGGCTGTTGTGGATATTTTGACAATGCTTTAGAAAAGGCTTTGATATGAAAACAAATGAGCTTCCTCTGCACATGAAAAGAGGCTTCCAAACTATTCAAAACATGAAATAGTGACACAATATAAGAGAAATTGAACACTGACTTTCCCCAATGCTGACCTGCATCCCTGTAACTGTTAACTTCCAAACTTGGACTGAATTGATTCATTCTCACATTAGGGAAAGGAGCTTTAGGCATCAATTGTAATTCATGTTGTATTCTCTACTTATGAGTAAGATGTTTCGTTTCTTTAAATAGAAATGGAAAATTTTCTACCTCTTTGATCACATATATTTAAGCTAAGCCTCATAACTTGAACAAGCATCATGTTGATTCTTATGTTTTTCCTTTACACACATGATTACGAATCTCTTATTTGAACTTATTAATCACTTCATCTGATTAGCATTAACTAAATTCAAGTGATTTTTGTTTTCATGTTCTTTGATAATAAATTCAATGCCATCTTTATTAAGATGATATTTATGTTCTCTCCTGTAAAATACTACATCATGATCATAAAGATAAGAACTCCCTAAGACAACTCCACATAAGTCTACTGGAATCACATCTAATTGCACTTCATCAATGTAAATAGCTGTAATGGAAAATCTTAATCGACACTATTTTGTGACTTTTATGTAAGTTGATTTATTTAGCCATCCTAATGGGTAAGGTTTTGGATGGTTCTGTGTTTCCAAACACAAACTCTTAACTAAATATTCAAATATTAGATTGGCCTGTGATCTATTATCAAACATTGTAACTATCTTTGTGTACTTAGAAGTTATCATTATGTTAAATAATTCAACTCTTTTATCCTCATTTGAAGGTTTTTTGTTTGATGAAAATGCAATAGTACCTGAACTTGAACCAGTGTCAAAAGTTTTACCCATCGTGACCATGGCAGTTATCCTTCTTTCACCACCTAAATTTGAACCTAGATCTTGCTGGATTGCTACTATTGGCTTCTTTTCATTCTTCTCCTTAAGGAACTTTTTGGGCTTAAGTTCTGGATGAAGTTTCCAACACTTAGATTCCTCATGACTGATTCTCACAATGAGAACAATGAGCTCTTTCCTTCTGAGCTATGCCTGATTTCTTTCTCTTCAAATTGTTCTTCCCTTTACTACCATTGCAGTCTTTGATTTCCAACTCTTTGGATGACTGCGGTGAAGACCTGAATGGCCTTCCACCTGATTCAATATGTATGGCGTGAACACACACTTCATCAAAATCATCAGGATTAAACATCAATAATGTATGTTGGAAATATGAATGTAAATTGCCAACGTATTTTAGTAATGTTTCACATGTATCCATTGAAATGCCAAGCACCAATTCTTTCTTTCTATACTCCTAAGTAAACTCCTGAACACTCTATCCTTTACCTTGCCTCAAGTGCTGCCAATCAATAAAAACTTGTTTCATGTATCTTAAAGGATAGAATTATTTCCGAAGAGCTTTTAAAAACTTAGACCATGAATAGATGATTTTTCCTTTTTGCTTTACATCTATCTAAGTTTTAATTTCCCACTAGATTAAAGTTGTTCCCCCCATTCTATGTGTAGCTAAATGAACTTTCATTTTATCATCAAAAATTTTCTGAATACGACAATACATTTCTAACTACTTAATCCAATTATCTAGCTTTTCACGATTGATTTTGCCATCATAATTAGGTAATTCAAATTTTACATCAAGTTTCAAAAGAGATGTTTTCTTAGGTTTCTTTTATGTTTCAGATTCTACACTGGAATAAGAAGAATAAGAAGATGATGATGATGGAGATGATGGAGGTGAAGGTGGTTTATCACCCTTGCCTTTACCTTTGTTCTTCTTCTTTGTCCTTGAAGAAGAAGTTGCATCTCTCACCTTCTTGTCTTCATAGATTTCTCCCAACATCTACTACATAGTCAAGAATGCTTGCTCAAACTATTCATCACTCATCTTAGCTTCTAGATTTTCACCTAGATCAGATCTTGCCATGGCCAACTTATGAATGACTCTTCACTTTCAAATCTGTGGATCAATCTGCTCATGGTTTCCTTCCCGTTTGGACTTCAACCTAGTTAACATTCAATAAAAATTCTACATACAAAACCTACTCTAATACCAAATTTAATGATCTGAAATGATCATATGTTAAAACTGAATTAGAATCGATTATGCCATCAGTGAATTGAATGTTAACTTAAAGTGTTGAAACTATGAGAATTGCTTGAGAAGAAATAATTTAGGACAAGTGTTAAAACATAACTAAGAAGCAAAACAGAAGTGAAAACAACAAATACACAATGATACCACACAAAAATATTGATTATGGAGTCCATCCCTGATGGACTACATCTCCAGGTCTGCTTTCAAGGTGGGCAACCGCTTTATTAGGATTGAAACCAAAGAGGTTGATTACAAAGCAATTTTACCAATCTTGATGTGCACACAGGTACTTCTAATCAATGTCTTTAGAAATCTCTCTAAACCATCTTTCGAAAGCACGCCTCAATTTCCAATTCCAACGCCCGATGCCCCTATTACACTAAAAAAAAAATCGACTATATCCTCCAAAATCTACACTCTAAAACTCAAAATCACCAATATCTTCCTCATGCACAAAAAGGTGCATTTAAAGGTTTGCAGATAAATTTGAGGGCTTCTAAGCTACGATTGGCATGAATGCAAGATGATGGTCTTGTTCGAATCACTAGGCAACACCTTAATGCCTAATCACATGGTCATCGTATTAGTTTGCACCAAAACTACAACAAAAACCCAAAAATAAACTTTATTTTAAAAAAAACCATTGATGGCTCGCTGAACAGATGGAGGAGGTTGACCACCCGCATGTGAATAGGAGGTTTGGTTGTGGTCCTGTCAGATGCTGCCACCTTGAAATTCAATCCTGTAAGTTGCAGTCTTCCATGTGAACACGTATAAGTCCAACGCAGTTATCCAGGCATTAGTTCTGGTCTACTGACTATCGCTGAGATGTTAATGTTACCCTTCGCTATGTTCACATGCCTATCCTGAGGTGGTTACGGTTAACTGTAACATGTAACCCTGATGGTTATCCTCCGTTCACATGCGAAAACACATATGCAGTCACGCTATGGTTAAATCCAAGCCCAACAGTTTATTCCCTCTGGTCACAGGCCAACTACGGTTTAGACCCCAATGCAGTTAACTCCGAGCGTTAACCCCTTTGGCTTACCCAATGATCACTTTACTATAGTCTCTAAGACGGTCTTCCCCGCAGTTATAACTATTATAATAGTTTAGTAATGTTTTACAATGATGTCAATATAATTCAAATAGCCCGAGAGGGTTTTAGGACTTAGGGTAATGGTCTTCGATTTCTATTGTAATGTTTTTTACAATAGATTTATGGTATTTAATGTATGGTTAGGGTTTAACACTTAGGGTTAATGAAGTCTAAAATGCATTTCATTTGTAATGCTTGATTTAGGTATAGGTTAAGGTTTAACATAGTTTCAGATTTTAGATCTTAAATCCTTTTGTGCTAAAAAAACCCATTTACACCAAGTTCTCAAAAAGTGACATATGCGACAAACATCACGTGATGACAAAAACTGAACTCTGAAAGGTAGAACTAATGAGAACCAACATGTTGACAACACAATCCTGTGAAGGAAGATGACAACCCCATGTTGACAACCAAATTCTTGCGGAACTGACGACAACCAACATGTCAATAATAAAATTCCAAACCATATCACCATGAAAACCATTGACATCACTGGAGCAACCTGAACCATAAACAACACTGTCGAAATTGAACGACACTGGACTGAATGCTGATGATGAAACTGAACCTGTGTAACTGATCTGACAAGATCCTCATAGATCAAGCAGAAGGTTAACAATGCCCAAATGTTTCTTGACAAGATGTCCACACTTGATCTCCTTAAGAATATCATAGAGAAGAATGAGGGCACCACAACCACAATAGCTGACGGTTGAGAACCGTTACAGAGCTAAATATCCCATAAGATGCGCGAGTCGATGCAAGAATTCACATGCTCACTGCAAGAGTGATTGATGCAAGGACGAAGTTGGCTAAGGTTCAGTTTGAGATGAACCTTAAGATCATGGAGCTCGGGTTGAGGGCCGAAACTTCGACTCCACCAGAAGTCAGAGAGCAGTGTGAGGCAGCTGTCAAGGATGAAGCTGCTGCAGTAGATGCCACAGTGAAGGAGTGCACTTCGCTCTTGCAGTAGTCACTCAAAATAGTTACCATCCTGTAGGAAGATCCCAAGATACAATGGCTAGAAAAAAAATTAAGGGAACTACAACAGAGATATGATGAGGTCAAAGTGATGTGCACCATCACCATCACACAGAGGTTGGCGAAGCTGGAGAAGCGCATGCACTAAAGGAATAGGTAGACGTAGCACAGTGCAAGGAGGAAATACTGAAGGCTAGATTGGGGCCTTGGCTATATGAACCTTATGTGCTCAAGGCCTCCATCAAAGCAAAATTGGCCAGTATGCAAGCAACATAGCAGAAAATATAAGCAAATAGCACAGGACTAACGACGGAGTAGCTGGTCGAGCAGGTTAAGCAGGAAGTCATGTAGTGTACCGTTGTGGTTGTAGTAGTACAGGTGGAGCTGGGAGGCCTTCGTGACATGATCTCTATGCCAACAGAGTGGGTCAGGGGTGAGCCACTAGATTTGTGTTGGGGGTCTATTAGGAGCAGGTCCCCTAAGGTCAGTAACTTGCATAAGCTTTATGAGACCCACCCTTGGTCTGGGGACCATGACATTGTATAAAAAGGGAAGTCTTAGAAGATTCTAAGGAAATATTTAGTTCATATTTGATTTTGATGAAGGGAATGGGTCTGTAAGAGCTAAGAGTAAAGAATCTTAGGATAGAGGCTTTGTAGTTGTGTGCGAAGAGGCCTAAGGTAGAATTCTGCAGCTGAGTGTGTGAACCCCTACAACTATGTGCATATGGTAGTTAGAGTGTGTAAAGGAGATCTCAACATCAATGAAGAGAATTATTCTGGAATTACTTGTGTATGAGCTATTTTACTTCTGTTATGAATGCAAGCAATTATGTTATGTTGAATACTGGGTTTATGATTTAATGTTGTATTGATGCGTGAATCTATGTGTTTTAGTTTGTTATATGAACACAAGTGAGAATATATGTTTGCACGTAGATAATCGTAATGTATGGTGAATTTATCCACTACTTAAGCTAATTTGGCTAAATACAATAGTAAGAGAAATCACAGAGGTGCATAAGTGTCTAACTTGCCTTAGGGTACGTGAAGGATGATCGCAGACCTTCGCGAAGGTCTCAAAGATGAATCATAAAAGTATATCGATAAGCCCTGAAAATCTTATAGATGTGCATGAAGTAAGAGTTACAGCATAAAGTGACATCACTACCATCTCAGGTTGTAGAAACTTGATCCCTACATCCCCCCATACTGCTTCTGGTGAGACTTCAGTCCACGCTATGCAGATTGATGCCGAAAGGGCTAGTAGTGAAGGGATTTGCTTGGATAATTAATGTTGAACATGGGTCAAGGCACATCAAGCCAACATATACATATTTAGAACAACATTTCAACATCATATTCATCATTTAGCTACTTGGATTAGTTTACTAGTTCACAATTTTGGGATTTCTATAAATATCATGTAGCAAAATAGTAGTAATATTTTCCTCAATTTTAGCACGTGTTCATGAAGCTATTTCTAGTTGATTCCACTTGGATTGAGTCATAATAACATTATTCTTAATAAAAAAATTCAGCCGACAACATTTTCACTTGATTACATTAGGCATTTTGGTCCTTTGTTCACCCTACTAGTTCATCGCTTTGAAATTTCTAGTTTTTAGTAGTAATTTTCTATGCAATTTTAACATATAAACTACTATAATATTTTCACTTTATTATTAATATTTAATTAATAATTAATAAATTGTAATTTTTATTAATATATTTAAAAGTATATTATCTATTTTTATTTACCACAATGTTTATGATACAAGTAAAAATAAAATTATAATTGAGAGCTAATATAGATATTTTTCAAATTATGTTGAAGCATGGTAATAAAATGTTAAAAACTAATTTAGGAGGCCATTCAAAACATAAATTCAATGCTTATATATTATATATATATATATATATAATATTATATAATAATATATATATATATATATATCCCTAAAATTTAATAAAGGGGAATATAAGGCTAAAAATGTAATTTAAAAATTTCTAATCATCAAAATTTTTATTATTTACGTATTAAGAATTTTATTATTAATATTCTTGAAATATAAATTTTGAAAAATAAAATTTTATTTTTGGAAATTTATAGTTTTTTAATTATAACATAAAATTAATTATAACCCTAGGAAGTTTAGAATATATAATGACAAGGTGTAGTGTTCCGTTAAGATATTTTGTCATGAAATTGTCATTTTTATTAACAAAAATTTAGTCATGCTAAGGGCTGGTGTGCCCTAGAACTTAAATGGCCACCGTTAATTACTCATGTCTCTGGACTCACATTACCTAAATATATATATATGTGTGAGAGATGTTTGAAAAGTTAATATCCAAACTATTTTGATAACATATTCATGATATTCTATATATGGAAAGATTTCTATATATTTAAGGCATGGAAGCTTAAATGTCATTATGTAAAGGTATGGATCATTATAACATTGTAGTTTAATTGTTTTATATTTTGAAAGCTTTGTCTTTTGAAAGTTTTTAAAACATATTTTCCATCAAATTCATCCATCATGTAAAAATTTCTTGAACCCTCTAATTTAATTTATAAAATTTCAACAATCTAAACGTTTCAAAATTTTCTATGATAAAATAAAATATAATTTAATTGGACTAAAATAATTTTATCCCATTTCTATTATAAACTTTAAATATTTTAACTCTAAAACATAAAATATTTAGTATCGTGACACTTGGGAGGGCATTGGAACATGGATTTTGAATACTAATATAATATTCAAAGCTAAAATATTGATATTAAACGTTAGTGATTTTTTAGATTTAAAATGTAATGGAGTAACTTTTCGTTTAATTATTCTATTAATCATAGACGTATTTAAATAATTTATAATATTAATAATAATATATTAATTTTTATAATAATATATTAATTTTTATTAATAAATAAAACAATTTATAAATATAAGATTATTTTAACTTTTTATTTAGTTATATCTTAAACTTTCCATAAGGAGTAATGGATGAATAGGCTATATAAATGAGGTTTAAAAACGGGTAAGTTTAATATTCTTTTTTTAGTATTTTTAAGATTCTCGGTTTAACACTTAATTTAATTAATAAGTTAAATTATCTTTTTCTACGATATTTTTTCTAATTAATTTCAATTAAAAGGTGGGAGAGTTTTTTTTTTAAACTTAGAGTTTATGTATTTTAATTTATAGAATTTGAGTGTTTTAAAAGGTTTTTCAAAGGTGGAATCAATTGTCGAATCAATTTATACACTCAAAGATGTATTTTAAATAAAAAGAATAAGAATATTTTATTTGAAATTGTATTATTGAATTGCAGTGAAAAATACCATTGTGCCAATAAGTTTGACTACACCTTTTTAAATATTTAAGTTATTATATTTTAAATAAATAAATTATATAAATTATAAATTTTGAAATAAAAAATTAATATTAGCTTTTCTATTATATTAATATTTTTATTTTCATCTATAAAACATTGGATTAAATTATAGTTATTATTTGTTTGTTTGTGATTAAAGAGACCATTATATGTTTTATAACTATATATAAATTAATAAAATTATAATGAATAGATATATGTAGTCTAGCTAGTAAACTAAATGGTAATTTCTTGATCATTTTTTCTTGTTGATTTTACCCACAATATAGTAGAGGTTTCTAGGAATCATAAGTTTAGAATATATAATTTGTAAAGCTGGAGTACCTCATAATTTTTTACGGTGTTTAATCCATTTATGCATTCAATGTTGCATTTTAAATAACAAGAAATAATAATCTTGCTTGAATTTGTATTTCCATATTTCGTAAAAAAAAAAACCATTTCATTAGTTAATTAGAAAACACTAATAAAATATGTATAATGTAATAAATAAATGAAGTGGCCCATTTAAAGGCACATTTTCTATTCAATTGTAGCCAAAATCCAATAGATATACCTAAGAATCATATGTTTAAGTTGTTTAACATGTAAAGTGTTTGATAGGATTTTTAGGGTAGTAAATCAATTTATGCATTCAAAGTGCAATTCAAGTAAAAATAAACCACAGTCCTGCTCACAACCATGTTTCAAGATTTCCAAAAGAGTAATTTAGTTTTTTTTTTCCAAGGAAAATAACGGTAACCTTTTATTAAAAAATTTAATGAAAAGTTACACTAGCAGATGCAATGAAGCATTCCGTAAGTTTCCACCTGGGCTCGAGTGCTTTCGCACCCCACACAATCGTGCACAAAGAATAAGAACAAAGAAGAGAAGAGAAACTAAAAAAGGAATAAAAACAAATCCATTTTTCAAGTTTTTCTCCCCTTCTTCTTTTCGACCTTACGCCACTCTCCTTGAGTGGGCTCGATCGAGGCCATGACTAACTGTGTTTCAGCATTCTGAGGGCCTGTTTCTTTGTCTGAGTCTGAAGTGTCTGAGTGATGATACCGTTTGGTGCCTCCCATGCTTTGTTCCACGCTTGTCATCTGAACCTGTGAAGTCTTGTTGTCTGTTGTATTTTCCTTCTGGTTTCGTGTTTCATCTTCTTCTATAGTGATATCATCCTCTTCTGCTTCTGTTTCTTCATCTTTTTTCCTCGATGAGGCTTTCATTTCCGCTGCTCTCTTCTTTACGATGTCATCTATGTTCTGCCATCCTTTTGGCTTCATTTGGTGAGGCTTGCTCTTGTTTTAACTTTTGCATGCACTGAACAGATGACCTGTTTGTTGACATCCCCTGCATCTGAATGTTCTATTCTCATAGTCCAGGGTTTGTTTCCACTATGAATTTTTGAAATTTAGAATGATGCTTTCAGGTAGTCCTTGGATAAGATCTACCTCGACACATATCCTGGCAAAAGTAAAGATTCCTTTTATGTGTCTCTGTGAATAAATCTTTAACATTCTTCCAAGGGCATTCCCTATAGCTAATAGGGCTTTGTAGTGCCAAAAATGTATCAGAAGATTATGCAACCTTACCCATACTGGCATCCTTGATACCACCATAGTATTGGCATCAAACTCTGGGAACCATGTGGTAATGAATAGTCCCGCATTTCCCCAAAACCATGGCCCTTCATTGAGGATTTTCTCCTTTTCTTCTTCTGCGAGAAAGGTTACTATGAAAAACCCCTTTGAGCATAGTTTTATTTGACAATTTTTTGTCCAAACCGTGTAGATCCATTGGTACAAAGCTCCTATTCTGCAGTATTCGACCCAATCTGATGAGCCGTTTCCCAGATCGGGGTTCCTGAGGGAGCTATTTCTCGTTTGTAGGTCACAGCCTAAAAGCCCTCTGTTGGAGCGATGCTTCGAGATGGTAAAGGCCCTGGTCTGTACTGAAGAAAGAAGAGAAAACTCAAGATACCAAGGGTACAGGTCCATACTCTCACCCCATACCTTGTCTTCGACCATGCCTTGTAAAAACGGCCCTAGATCAGCAAATCTGATCCCCAGCAGATCAAAATGGGGTCTGGGATCTGTCATACGCCTCTGTTGACGGTAATCGGAGGCGGATCTGCCAGTCTTGAGTAGAGCGGTTGTGAGAGGGAGCGTATCAAGACAGATCTACGTCCAGACAATGAATGGATGCTCCAGCCTCTGTTTCCTGTGGTTCGAGTCATGAGGGTTCTTGCCATCAACGGATCCATCCCTATGCCGGAGGGAAGCAACATTTGTTGGAAATCCTGCGGTCAGGCTTCTGGTCGATCCACATCCGAACGAGTCTTTGGGGCCTGCGTCTGCGCAAGTCGGACCAGCTGAAACCCTAAACCCTTGAATCGCCTCCATCGTGTCTTCAGTAGGACTATTCTTGTTGTATCAAAAGAGTAATTTAGTTAATTAGTAAGAGTGTGCCAATAAAAATAGTTACAAGTTTTCTCATAACTATATATTAATCAAAGACTAAATCTAAATGTTTTTTTTTCGAGCTCAAGGGTTTTCGATATGATACGGGTTTTAGGGCCAAAAGATCGAAAGTATTACACCATTTGTCTCCTATATCTCAAGGTTTATACCATCACATATTGAAACTTGTATTATGTTAGAGGGTGTAGGTGATTATTCAGTTGACCCCCTTGAGGGGATTCAAATTTGGAGGTCGCCTCATACTTCTCTAACAATGCAGGCACGTTCCCCCTGCAAATATCCTATAGGGAACTTGACATCCATGGTTCCATTTGATATTTTAAGTTTCGAGACTTTTCCCAAGGGGAAAATCATATAGGTTTTGGTTGATAAGAAAAATTTTCTTTGAAAGGCTACCACTCCCTTCAACATGGACCCCTCCTTGGATTTTGTCTCGCTTAACATCTTTTGTCCCTATTTAACATCCATATCTATTACCGATTCACATTCTCTAATATCCACTCTAGAGGTCCTTATATTTGTCTCCTCACATTCTCATGCTCTTTACTCCCTTATATATCTTTTACATTTTTCTCTACCATTTACCTACATACCAATTTTATATGTAGTTTTCTCACATTGGATATTCTTACCGATGGAATTCTCTGTGCCTCTCCAAGTCCTTCATTCAATACAAGTATTGGTTACGCCCCAAGAAATCAAGAGGAATTTAAAGGAATTGTGCCCAACTCTAGGTAAATCTATCGAACTGAATGACGTACATGAATGGATAATTTGAAGATTACTAGAAGTCTTCTCAATAAGTGAGCATCCATGGTCTTTTTTAGATAGAAGACTATTTTTTTTTATATATATAATCCCTAGGATAGCCCCCTAGATGTATGATCTTAGTAAAATTATGTATGAGTTAAGTCACCTTTTTAGACGAGGATGCTTAGACACTATTAAAAGAGAAGATAGTTTTGGGGATCCCACACCCTCTTTACTAAGAAACATTCTATTGAATTTGATGCCAACTCCAGAAAATGAGTTGTAATTGGTGAGCCTTGGTATTTCACTGAGGATGTTTTAACTTTCAAGTGGTAGTTAATTCTATAATTTGATAGTGTACACATTACTAAAACATCATATTCAATGGCTAAGATTGATGCTTGAGAAATTTCATCAAATACATCTATCCTTGAATATAAAAAAATATATATTGGCAACACCTAGTAGAATATTGTTGGGCCATGCAGTTTCAAAGGAAGGGATAAAAGTAGATATGGTGAAAATTAAATTAATCTTAGATTTTAAGCCTCTTGTAAATCAAAGTAAAGAAATATATGTTTAGTTCATGTCGGATATTATATAAAATTCGTTCGACATTATTCTAGCATCACATTTACAATCAACGATATTCTATCGAAAGATGTTCCTTCAATTTTTTCTAATGAATGTGATGATTCATTCCAATTATTAAAAAACAAATTAGTTGAAGCTCCAATTACTAAGTTTCCTGACTGGTCCAAATAATATCACATACTCTTTGGTGCATCAAATGTTGCAGTCAAAGTAGCATTAACACAACCCGATGAGGAACTAATATACTGTCCAAATTCCTACGCCAATAGAATGCTTAACAAAGCTAAACGAAACTGAACCATAACAAAATGTGATGCTCTAGCTATGATTTTCACATTCAAAAAAATTTGACATTACTTTTTGGCCAACCCATTCATATTTCACATTGATCACAAAGTGTTTAAATACTTTGTCAATAAACTATTTCATTTTGGTTAAATATGTCAATAGTTATTATTATTCAAAGAACTCAAATTCAAAGTTATTGTATGACCAGTAAAACATGTTGTCGGACCTAACCATGTATCATGAATTGAGGCTTATGAGGAAATGAACGATATGGATGATGACCTTTCAAATACAAATATACTCAAAATTGAAGCAATTCCATTTCAACTTGCTAAAATTGTAGAACTCTTACATACCATGAAAGCACCTAACAGTTTATTAGATAAGAAGAAATAGGAACTTGCTATAAAACCAAAACCATATACATTAATTATATAAGTTGGGAATCGTTGAAATACTTTACAGATGTGATTTATAACATGAGAGGGAAGAAATCATTATCAAAGCAAACAATGGGGGAGATAGAGTACACTATTAAGGAGAAAAGATTACATGAAAGATAATGCAATAAGGACTCTGGTGGCTAATACTATTCCATGATTGTCAAAAATATGTACAAAAATGTGGTATATTTCAAGGAACAAGTCATCCTTCTTTGAAACACCAAATTCCATTGCACCCAATTATCGCTTCACTAAATTTTGAGATATGGGCGATCGAATTTGTCAGCCCATTTCCCAAAAGTGGTAAGAGGACATGAGAGAAATATATACTAATTGCATACTAGTATATAATGAAGTGGGTAGTAGTTGAGTCAGTCAGGTCTTGCACTAAAGAACTTGCAGCAAAATTGATATATAGAAAATTAGTAACCCAATTTGGCTTTCATTTAGTTCTTATTAGTGATAGAGAAACCCATTTTATAAATGGTACAATCGAAGCACTAAAAAAGAAATTTATGATCGAACACCATAAGACCACTTCATACCACCCACAAGCTAAATGTGTTGTGGATTCGTTTAACAAAACATTAAATGAAGGTTTAATGAAAATATGTAATGTCGATAGCGATGAATCGGATTATAAGGATCCAAATATTCTATGAGCTTATTGTACAACGTATAAATGACCAACATGAACAACATCATTTAAACTTAATTTGGTCAAGAAGCAATTGTACTATTTCATTATTCATCAAACCCACATAGCGTGTTGACTATACTAAAATATAATACAAAGTTACAAATGGAGAAACTCAAAAAATTACACCAACTAGAGGAAGATTGATTTTTCACCCTTCACCATCAACAGGTCAACATGAAACATAAAAAAACATCGTATGATAGGAACCTTCAGGCTAAAAATTTTCAAGTTGGTAATCTCATAATACTATATGACATTAAAGTTAAAGGCAAGATGAAGAAGCTTGAAATTGCGTGGTTAGGACCACTTGTTGTTGAGGACATCAAACCTTCAAGAGTTATAAAATTGAAGACTTTCTAAGGGCATCTTTTCAAATCACTTGTTAATGATGCATGTCTTAAGAGATATATTTCTTAGTAATATTTAACATGGGTTAGCCATAGGACTATGGATGAAAAATGTAGCCAATTAATATGTAAAGAACTAAACTATTAAAAAAATAAAGCTAATTAAATTTTGTTTAGTTATTCATTTTTTTTCGTTTTTGCGTTTTAAAAATAATTCAATCAAATTAATTAGAAATTCATTATATATATCACTAACATAATTGTTGGTTCAATACGAAAAACAATTGGAACAATTACTTAGGTAACTAGATTAAAACAACATTATGGAGCGGGAGCCCGATATTCATAATCTCCTTAGGGAGAAATAGTGTTCGGAATGAAAACAATATAAAGAGGAACAACATATATAATATAAGGGAAGAACTGACTTAGATCATGAAAGAAGAATCTCACAGAACAAGCAAATCGAGTATGATTCGATAGTTCAATTAACTAGAAAGGAAGCATTAACTCTTCATTTGCATGTAGCTCTAGAAAAGCACTCACGTCTTACAACCCGACATATAGCTATGATAGAATATATCGCAAAAGAAACGTAGAGGGACCCATTAGCCAAAGTAATGAATTATGGTTGTCCCTTTCTAATAAGTTACATGTTCCTCACATACCACTATCGTCAAATGATTAGTAGAGGTTATTTCAATTTTGTTTCACAATTACTATCCACTATGTAGGAAAAGTGATGAGTAAAAGGCATGCACATGTATGGTGACAATTGAGGAGACAATTTGGGGGTATCAATCAGGCAATAATGACAAAACAATTAATTCCACTTCTATAAAAATCATAGAGGTCACCGATTTACTGAAAATGTTTCTTTAAATTTCAGTTGATACCCCCTACACCTTGGATGATATCCCTCTTATACCTAAAATTGTTTTTTGTTACTTTGAACTTCTTGATTACCTCAAAAAATAGGAATTTTGATATGTTTTCTCCATAGAAAAATCAAAGGTCGGGTGTGATGAAGAAGAAATTACAGTCGAACCCTTAACTAAAACATTATTTGACCTCTTTGACAAAATAGAATTGGGATTACACATACATAACATCAAATAGGTGAAGGTTGAGGAACATACATGGGAAAATTATTTTGAATCCTACCTCAAGTGGACCAAGATGAGAGACCAACAAAATTCCCATACTTATTTCTTAGAAAAGGCCATCATTTGTGACATTCTCCGCTCTCCGCTTGTCATATATTTGAGGGTGGGGGAGATGTTGGAGGAGCTAGTTGACTCAGCTGACTAGCACAACCTTCTGTTTGAAAATAAATAATGGTGAAGGATAACTAAAGATAGACTAAATTGGATGCAGGTTTTAGGATTGAGATCACGATTTTACGTCCCATAGCGGCTTCACCTAATGGTTGTTGGTCTACTACTCTTGGTCGCTAGTTCCATGTGGTGGGTCTATGCTCCTCTAGTCAGCTTGGCCCCTCAATCTCATGTCAGTGGTTCCCTGTTGGCTGTGTGTGTTGCAATTTAATTCAACTTTTCCTATTCCCCTAGTTCCTCCCCTGCTTCATCTCAGCCTCTTATTGGGTTGGCATTGTTCTTATCATTTGGCTAGTGGCTGGGTTCTCGTGGTTTGTCTCTACCTTATTAGGCACGTCCCATTTCCTCTCCCATCGCTACCTCTACCTTGGTGTGACATTGTCCTGGTCTATGTAGTCTTCTGAAATTTCAACTCCTAGGTCAGAGACTATGTTTTCACATCCTCCATAAGTGTCGTTCCAAGCATAAATTGAAACTTCCAATACTCTAGTGGCTCTACCCCTAAGTTGAGAGAGTAGGGGGATTCTAATTTTGTGAAGAAGGCTCATGAGATCCTTAAGATTGAAATATGTTGCCCTCAAGCCCACTCTAGGGCTCCGCAGCCAACAAAAAGAGGCATTATTGAGCAGTTCATGGGCCTCTGGCCCTCCACTCATATAGTTAAGGTGTTGATTGCAAAGAACTAGAATCCTATGATGAAGGGTGCCTTTATTTCCTCTATCTATGGAAAGGGTTTCTACAACATTTATTTTGAGAATCTTCTAGATTGTGACTTGGTGTTCAGTAGCAATCCATATTTTACGGCCGCCCAAGGGCTCTATCTCGATCGATGGAATCCTAGTTTCAACACTCATTACGATATTCCATCTTTAGTTCTCGTCTAGGTGAAACTACCTTACCTCTTCCTGCATTGCTGGAATGATGTGATTTTTTGGCTTATTGGGAACCCTTTGGAGAGGGATATTAACTGTTGTGAGCTCAGTTTTTTATGTTCCCATAGACCCAGCTACCAATCCCTGTTGTGGAGCCCACACCTGAAGTTCCTAGAGTTGTGCCTTGAGCACCCCCAACACATTCTGCTACTCTATCAATCCCTCGTGGAGTGCCTTCCTAGTGACTTTGTGAACTATGTCACCGATGTCATATAGGTCACCCTCAGTCAATGTAATAGGCTCCCCATCCAACTTGGAAGCCTTGGTCTTCTTTCATGGCCCTGTTCGTTCTGTCCTGTGCGGTCGGTTCAATTATGTGGAGGTCGTGCTTGGGTCCGCGTCGTCCGTTGTATCACTTGTCCCCTGTGATATGGTTAGGTCTGGGCCTCTTTCTTCCTACATCGTAGTGGCCCCTACTATTGCTACCTTTTTTGTGGTGGCCTTCTTTACCTCTCAGGACACCCATACTTCTTCAGCTAGCTGTTGATTCTGCTTTTGTTGTGCTAGCATCTTGGAGGCAACCTTTTGTTTCCAAATGTTCGTCTCATCATGCACTTCCACATCTAGTGCATTTCGTTTTGGTGGCCATGTGTCAAGCACCACGAAAACAACATCACCCATTGCGATGAAGGGGAGCGTGGTCCACTTTTGCTCCAGATCCTTTCGCGCCCTGATATACACATTGTGCATATCTGCTTTAAAGTTTGCAAAGCTCCTCAAAATATCATATACCAAAGGGGATAGGCACAACCATTTGTTGATCCATAGTCGTATGCTTGCCTATATAAGTACCCAGAGGATCTTGGTTTCTCAGATTCACGTGGCATCCTTCATCTCCCATGGCAATGAGTATTTTGCTACCTCTGGCTAGTCCTAGTCAAGGGGAGGAAACTGTCTATCGTTAGGCAATTATCCTGTAACCAATAGGATGAATAAGAGCAACCACACGTAGTGGAAGTTCTTACCCTACTCCTAGGCCTCCCTATAGCTCATCAGGAACTCCTCACAGAGGAACTGCACCCAGTTGAACCATACCCCTTCTATGCATTGCTCAGCCAGTGCGATGACCGTTGCTAGTGTCTCATTGCCATGACATTTTCTCATCACTTTCGCTACCAACAACTGGGTAGCAACACAAACCCCTTTGTCCTAAATGATAGTAATAATGTAACCCCTCTACTTTTTCTCCAACTTATACTTCTTTTTCATGGCCTCTACAATTTCCAAGTCTCTAGTTACGCCAACTATTTCTGCAGGGTCCCTTCCCGTACATAGAAGTCGAGAAATCCTATGAACGAGCTCCGCTGTGATGGAAATGGGCTCCTTCAGCCACAAGTACCCATCATGCACCAGGAAAAGTAGTTTCTTGATGACAAATATCATGATTGGTTCCCTATGAAAGTGTGGTATCGATAGGATGTGGAGCAGCACAACCTCCTCCACGCTACGCAACCATTTTCGTGGCTGTAGTGTTGTAACTGCCCCATCCATGCTTTGTTCCATCAACTGTATAGTTTCCAAATGATGGAGCTTCTCACTATCCATGAGGTCCCAGTCTTCAAACTTCATAGTAGGTGCGCGGCCCATAGCCGAACCTTTAAATAGAACTCCCGCGGGGAGGAACGGGATGTGGAGCGAGCTTTTAACAACATCCAAATCTTTAGGTACCTTTACCCTCCCTTTCTGCAGAGGGACATACTTGGGCAGCTTTGTTGTGGTGTGGACAGGTTGGATGTATTATTCCATCTCTTCCTTTGGTTCCATCTCTTCTACAAAGGTTGGGGGATTCTCCTCCTCATCATCACTCTCAATATTAACTATTTTCCCCTTTTCTTCCATCGACAAGTTTCTGAACCGCAGATTGCACGGGGACATATGGACTGGTCCAACAACCTATGGATATTTTTTGGACCTTGACGTTTGGGGTGATTTTTGAATTTCTGGCGCATTCCCCATCGGTGACATAGGGCTCGATGTGGCTTCTTTGGTGGTCGACATTGCTCTGCTCAGAAGGTCCTGTGTCCCTTTTGGTAATGCTTCAAATACTAAACTTGCTGTCAAATCCTCTAAAGTCGTAAAGTCCATGCGCAATACCTAAATTCTCAAGATGCCAAGGGCTGTTTGGTGGATGACCATCTAGGATTTATAGGCTTGCCGGAATTCAAATTCGACCGTTCCTCCCTTTTTTTGCTCATTAATGCTATATTGGCAGTAGATCATTTCAAATCTAGTTCTGGCTTCGTATCTTAATTATCTGTTGTCCGTTCCTCTTTGCATTAAGTTGGACATCTTATCATGAATAGTGACACCAATGGTCACTTTCAATCATATCCGCACAGGAACGTAGTCCCTTGTGTACAAACACGATCTGTGCATCATAATGATCTTACACTCAACTTCTGGATTGTGTAGGTCCCATGCAAACTCTTTTATAGTCCAATGCTCTCTTTCAACTACTTGGAGCACTGAGACTCCGTTTCCTACAGATAGTCAGGTGGTTGCACTACTAGTGTAAGGCTTCAAGTCACCTCTTGGCCTGGTCCGTGGGCCTTCCTTAGTTACCCTTGTGCCAATCAGCGCCTCACGTTGTTCCTTATACAGGGCGCTTCCTTGGTTGCTTTGCCTGATAAGAGGCGGTCGCAACCATGGTAGTATAGCTAAAAACTCCTAGCAATAATCTTCTAGTGTGGTGGTAGGGTTTCCCATACTTGGCCCCATCCTATTGTCGATGCGTAATGCTTGTAAGATTTTGGGTTCCAGTTTTCTAATATACTCATCCATTAATATGCTTTTCTGCTTCAGTCGTACCCGATCTTCTTTGAGGTCATGAAGCTCAATTTTCCCTTGGTAAATGGCTTCTTGAATATGCATATGTTTTTCCTTGCACAACTGCATAATCTCTTCACTCTGATCCTTGCGTACTATCACAATTATGGGAGTGATTGTGTGAGGATTCTCTCCTAAAACTACGACCTTTACTCTACTTGTCGTCTTCAGAACCTTTTCCATGCTTAGGTTTCTGCACATGGCCCTATAAGCACAT
>APFE030104921.1:45717-61675 GCA_000404065.3 Pinus taeda | reverse complement strand
TTCTACAAAACTGGAATGACTCTTCAAAATTGGAATGCAGTAGATGAACTTTGAGTAGCATTATTTCATGGCCTCTTTCTTTGGTGACTATTTAGAAAATATGGAGCATTGCAGCATGCAAAGTATGACATATTTGGCCTGTAAAAATTTCAATCATGAAATATGAGTAACCTGCTGCAGCAGGAGGCTAACAGGAGCAATGGCAGAAAATGGTAGGTTTAGGGTAAAAAAAATTAACAACCAAAACTACTAGCTATGGAAGATGCAGATGGAAGATTATTTGTACCAGAAACATCTGTACTAACCATTGTGCAGAAAGACAAAGAAGACGATGAGTATGACAAACAGAGGGTTTAATGTCGGCATTGGACAAACTATATGAAAAACCCTTGGCCTCAAATAAGGTATTTATTATGAAGCATTTATTTAATATGAAGATGTCAGAAGGTTGTTCTGTTGCTGATCATTTAAATGAATTTAATACAGTTACGAGTCAGTTAAGTTCTATAGGGGTAACTTTTGATGATGAAGTTAGGGCTATGTTATTTCTATGCTCATTTCCAAAATTCGGAATGGTTTAGTTATGGCCATTAGTAACTCTATCTCTAGATCTAGTACTTTAAAGTTTAATGATGTTGTCGGTGCAATCCTTTACGAGGAAATGCGATGGAAAAGCTCTAGTAGCGCTTTGATTGCAGAGACTAGGGGAAGAAAAATGGAAAGAGGAAAGAGCCCAGGATATTGTAGTAAGTCAAGGAAAGGCAGATCCAAGTCCATATCAGGGATAGTGTGCTGGAACTACAGGAAGAAAGGACAACTGAAGAAAGATTGCATGTCTCTAAAGGGTAAAGAATGATACATGCAAACATAAAACAATCATGAAGCGAATGTGACAGGTGATGTGTTGCAAGATGCTTTGATTATTTCATTAGAAAATATTATTGACGCCTTGGTGGTAGATTTAGGGGCCTCATTCCATGCCACACTTGATAGGAAACATTTTCATGGTTATGTTCAAGGAGATTTTGGATAGGTTCGATTGGGTGAAGATAAACCCTGTAAAATCATTGGAATGGGTACAATTTTCATAAAGCAGCAAAATGGAAATCAATGGATATTGAAGGAGGTAAGGCATGTTCCAGATCTAAAGAAAAATATAATTTCGACAGGGTAGTTGTGAGGTGAAGGCTATGTGACTACTTTTACAGATAAAACTTGGAAGGTCACGAAAGGATCCCTAGTAATAACAAAAGGATAAAAGGTTGGTACATTGTATTTATGCAATGGTATTTCTAATTATGTTAATGCTTTAACCTCTATAGGAACAAATATGGAATTGTGGCATCACAGGTTTAGGCACATGAGTGAGAAGGGGATGCAGATTCTTCACTCAAGAAATTCATTGACAGGCTTGAAGGATTTTGATTTAAAATTCCATGAGAATTGTGTTTATGGAAAATAGAAGAGAGTCAGATTCCTCAGAGTTCGAAAAAAAAGAAGGGCGAAAAATTAGAGCTTGTGCATACACATGTATGGGGACCTGCTCAAGTATCATCTCTCAGTGGCTCTCGTTATTATGTTACTTTTATTGATGATGAAACCCGAAAGACTTGGATTTATTGTATTCGAAACAAATCTAATGTATTTGATACTTTCAAGAAACGAAAAGCTTTGGTTGAAAATGAGATATGAAGAAGGTTGAAGTGTCTTAGATCAGAAAATGGAGGTGAATATTGTAGCAAAGATTTTGATAGTTATTTTTTAGAGAATGGAATTCGTAGAAAGAAGACAGTTCCAGGAACACCACAAGAAAATGGTGTATCGGAAAGGATGAATAGGAAAATCATGGAGCATGCAAGGTGCATGAGATTACATGCAGGATTGCCTTTACAATTTTGGGTAGATGCTGTAGATACTGTTGTTTATCTAATAAACATATGGCCTTCAAGTTCCTTGGATGGTGGTATTCCAAAGGAGGCATGGACAGGTAAAAAGGTAAACTACTCATTTTTAAAGACTTTTAGTTGTGAAACCTTTGTCCACATTAATAAAGAAAATAGAACAAATATTGAGTTAAAATCGAAGAAATGTACCTTTATTGGATATGGTGCTAATGATTTTGGTTATCACTATTATGATTATGAAAAATAAAAAATCATTAGGAGCAGAAATGTCATATTCAATGAAAAGGTTTTGTATAAGGATCAACTACAGGAAAAGAAATAGGAAAAAGAAAACAAAGAATACACAATGCTTGATGAGATCACAGAAAAAATGAAGGCGCCTGAAAATCATAATGATCAACAACAAGAACAAATACAACAACCATGACAACTACAAGCACCTCAAACACTTGAAAGTGGTGTTAGAAGATCTACCAGGATAAGTAGACACCCGAACGATACTCTCCTTCATTATATTATTCATTTTTGACTGATTATAGTGAACCATAATTTTATGAAGAAGTTATGCAGGAAGAAACCAGGAAGAAGTGGGAGCAAGTCATGAAAGAAGAGATGGACTCCTTAGCACATAACCAGACTTGGGACTTAGTCAAGTTTCTTGCAGGTAAAACAACATTGCAAAATAAATGGGTTTACAAGTTGAAGGAAGAAGATGGAGATAGAAAAAGGTATAATGCTAGACTTGTGGTGAAGGGGTTTGCATAGAAAAAGGGTATAGAATTTGACGAGATATTTTCTCCTCTTGTTAAAATGACTTCAATCAGAACTATTCTAAGTCTAGTAGCAGCTAAAGATTTGCATCTTGAGCAGTTAGATGTAAAGACAACCTTTCTCCATGGGGATTTGGAGGAAGAGATATATATGCAGCAGCCAAAAGGATATGATGTAAAAGGGAAGGAGAAAATAGTGTGCAAGTCGATGAAGAGCTTGTATGGCTTAAAACATGCTCTAAGGCAGTGGTATTTAAAATTTGACAGGTTTATGTCTAGATAAGGTTATACTAGATGTCACACTGATCATTGTGTTTATCTCAAAATACAAAATGATGGCAACTATATTATATTGTTATTGTATGTAGATAACATGCTTGTTGCAAGTTCTAACATGCAAGAAATAAATGTGCTCAAAAGAAAATTGGTGAATTCATTTGCAATGAAGGATTTGGGTGCTACAAAACAAATCCTTGGTATGACAATAACTAGAGATAGGAAGAATCGAAAACTAACATTGTCTCAGAGCGAGTACATAGAAAAAGTGTTAAAAAGAATTAATATGCCAAATGCAAAACCAGTTAGTATACTTTGGCTAGCCATTTCAAACTAAGTAAGGAAGTGTGTCCCAAGACTTAGGAAGAAATGGTTTATATCTCTAAAATTCCATATACATCAGCAATTGGAATCCTAATGTATGCAATGGTTTGCACAAGGCCTGATATTGCACATGTAATGGGAGTTGTAAGCAAGTACATGAACAATCCAGGAAGAGAAAATTGGATGGAAGTGAAGTGGATTCTCAGGTATTTAAGGGGTGCCAAAAGTCAAGCATTATGCTTTAGTGGTTCAAACATTTCTCTACAGGGATATGTTGATGCAGATATGGTGGGTGATAAAGATAACAGGAGGAGCACTATAGGGTATGTGTTTAATGTAGGTGGAACAACTATTAGCTGGGTTTCAAAACTGCAAAGTGTTGTTGCACTTTTAACGACGGAAGCAGAGTATGTTGCTTCTACAGAGGGTAGTAAAGAAATGATTTGGTTACAAAGGTTTCTAGATGAATTGGGTAAGAAGCGGGATTGGGCAAGTTATACAATGAAAACCAAAGTGCCATACATCTTGCAAAGAACTTTTCATTTCATTCCAAGACTAAACATATACAGCTCAAGTACCATTTCATACGGCCAGTGTTGGAAGATGGACAGTTAAAGTTGGAAAAGATACACACTAGCCAGAATCCTGTAGATACGTTAACAAAAGTTGTAACCAAGGAGAAACTGAGATTCTGCTCAGTTTCATTTGGTCTTCAAGTATGATGAAGAAGATGAGAAATAGCCAGGTCCGAAGTGGAGTCATTGCTTGGCAAATGAAGCAGCAGTGGAGTTGCTATAATAAGTCTCCAAGTGGGAGATTGTTGGGTGTGGAGCCTGATTATCTTCATTATTCAGAGATATCACCACATTGGACCCTAGTTCGTAATGTGGTGGCAATGCCACCCATAATATTTGCGATGAAAGGGGGGTCCAAGGGGGTTAGCAGCGATCTTTAGGAGCCCCTCCCCCGGCGGTGGATGGGGGGCAATGCCCCTGAAGCTAAGAATAAATGTAAAATTTCCTTGTAAAATGTTGTAATTTCGTAGTCAATCTAGGCCATTCATTAGGTTGAGATCTGATGGTAGAAGTTATGTTTAATTTAGGATTTTTTTCTATAAGGAAAAACCTTGTTATATATGAGGGAATTGTATTGTGTCTATGTAGATATGTAGTCTGAGTGAGAAAAATAGAGGAGATTGAGCAAGAGGGAAGATGGAACTATAGCAGATCTACTATAGGTTGTATCTCTTTTGTTTACTGGATAATATAAAAGGAAGGACTGATTATTTCCCGTGGACGTAGCCCAAATTAGGTGAACCATGTATATCTGTGTCTCTCTTGTTTTATGTGTTTTCTGTGTTTATATTTCTACAATATATTTTATGTGTTCCATTTCTCTATAATATATAATTTTTCTAACATGTTAATGCATTAGTGCACTCAATTAGTGCTACTCCAGTTAAATGAAGATTCCCTCATTAGAAACTCAGGCATGTCGATTATCAGAAAGACCCAGTTGACACTAGAGTGCAAGGACAGTGTGCTATTTGTTGTATAATTTTATGAGTTATAAAAATGGTGCATGCAATCAAGAACTAAGCCTAGAAGGAATTGCATAGTTGGATGAGGAATTTCCCTTTAAATACAGGCCAATTCTCTCTGGAATTGTGCAAAGAATTAGAAGCTTGGAGGCTTGGAAATTTGGATAATTATTGGCCAAAGGAAGTCATCAAGCGGAGGATAGGAAATACTTTTGAAGGTTAAGCTCAAGGTTGAGAAGAGCATATTGTATCTATCCAAATTCTTTGACCAAGGGCGCAAGGAAATAGGGGCTTGGAGAGCAGCATAAGAGGCTAAGTGTTGGCCAAGAGCTTGCTTGTGAGCTAGGAGATTGATTTTACTGAGTGTTGGGATTGTTCTTGTGAGAAAAGCATTGTATTATCATCTTGGATTTCTAATTAATGCAATACAAATAGTGGGGTTTTGAGTTGTGGCTTTCCCAATACTTATTGTGTTATGTGCCATTGATGTTCTTCCTCTTGTTGATTATTGTTTTCTTGTTGAAAACCTCTTCAAGTATATTTTCCATAACATCTTGGATTTTTTCATTTGGAGTTGATTTGACCCCTGAAAAAAGGATTCTCCCAAGGCTGCTTTTCTGGCTCAAAAAGAAGGCAGAAAGGTCATTTTTAAGTGTTTTTTGACCTTTTGATTGACCAATTCTTCTCCAAAAGCCTAGAAAATTCACAAGGTGCATGTACTCATCATTGTGAATCCAAAAATATTGACCATTGCATCATTGGATGCCCCTAGGAAAAGCGCAGCGTGCATAGAGCCAAAATTTCTATGTCAAAAATTGCTAAATTATCCAAAAGGCAAAAATTCCTCAAAACTTACTCAAAATTTGTGGAGAACACCACCGTCAAGTGTCTTGGTTAGACAAGGAAGATTCAGCAAGAAACATAAGCCTATCACCCTCCTTTTTTCATTTGAGTTCTTGTTTTAGCCTTGTCTTCATTTGCTTGACCCTTATGTTGCAAATCTTGTTCTGGGTCCTGTAATGGCAAGCCATATCCCTGATGATTTGATTATCCTTGTTGGCCTTTTGTAGCAGCTTCTCAAAATCCAGATTGACCTTGTCAAGCCAATTTTTGCTATCCTCCTCAATCTTCTTCTCGATCCTTTGTTTTGTAGTCAAGGTGATAAGGGTTTCTTCTTCTTGCATTACTGACTTGCCTTTTTCACCTTGCCTCTTTGCTTTGAGAAGTTCCAGCTCCATGAGTACCTGTTTGTCACTTAGCTTCTTGTTCTCTTGCTCAAGGTATGAAAGAACATACTTAGCTCTCACCAACTTGTCCATCAGTGCTTGGATCTGTGCATCTTTTTCCCTTATGGTTATATTTTCGTTTGTTGCCTCATCTTGAGCCTCCAAGTCGACTATCTCAATGCCATGATGGATGTGTGGATGTTTTGGTTCATCATCTTCCATAAAATCAAATTCCATTTCCTATTCATCATTGAGGCTTTCCTCCAGCATATTTTCCTTCCTTTTATGCACCTGCTGCATCTGTCGTACCTATTGTGTTCATGAACAAGGTAAATCCCCTTCCACATTTTGTGGAGCAAGAATTTTCCTATGAGTTGATGAAGAAGGCAAGGCCCCTTGCACATCAAGTGGAGTAAACACTTGCCTATCCACTGCAAACAACTTTCTGGCCCCTCTCTGATATGTTTTGTACGCTTCTGGCTTCTCAACAACTCTAGTATCTTTAGCCTTCTCACTTTTCTTCACTTTGGCACTACTGGAGGGCTTTTCTACTTCTTGGGGCACTGATGGAGGAATCTAAGGACCATTGAAGATGTCATTGGAAATGAATGTATTCCAGGAGATGTTGAGGAGTTTGAGATGATGTAGCACAATCATCTTAATCAAGGAATAGTGATAGATACTACTCATTTGTTGGGGGTATGGCTTTTTCTATACAATGTAGGCCATCTTCTCAATGTTCTTGAATAAGAAATACGGGATGTTCAACATTTTCACTCTTGTGAAGTGCATAAGAAGCCTAATATGATAGGTGTACAATCTAGAAAATCTGCCCTCAAATGTAAAATACTTCATAATGATCCTCATCATAGGGGAATACTTGTCTTCAAGGAACCTGAAAGGAAAGGTCCTCTTCTTTTCATTCCTGTACCTGGATTTGATGTATGGCTCATAGTAGTTCTCATCCAAATCTTGTGCCTTATACCATTTTTCCCCCACATTTGGAATCCTTGTAGCATCAGCAATGATTGAGGATGAAAATGTAAATGTCACCCCAGCAAGAGTTACCTTGTTATCATGGATATTGGCTACAAAAATCTTGGTCAACTCAAGATGATGTTGAACTCTTTCCACCTGCTCAAAAAACTCATAACAACCTCGATGCCTGAAACAAGAGGCAGTCATATGAGAAGCCTATAACTCTCTGATGTTTGATGGTTCCTCTCTGATGATTCTGCCTCCCTTATGTCATTTTCTCTGATGCTGAGGTTCATCTCCCAAACTTTCACTACCATTTTTTTCCTCCTCCTCATAAGCTCTATCTTCTTTGTCCATGTTTTCTAAATTTTGAAGCTTTGAAACCCTAGAGAAGGTAGTCAAGAAGTGGGTTATGGTGAATAGGGACAGGGGAAGGGGAGAGGAGCTTATACACTATAGGATGAGATATATATGATATGAGAGTGAGAAGGAGGGTATTTTTGGTAGGGATTGTTTAGTAAATAGGGTTTTAAGGATTTTGTTTCGGGGATTTAGGGTATAAGGGATTTGAGGGAATTAGGGAATAAGGGATAAGTGGAGGGACTTGTAGGCAACCTAGGGTTTGAAATTTTAAATAGAAAACCAACTTCAAAATCATGAACTGAATGTCGGGAGGATAGTTCAAAGAGTGCACTTACTTTTTTAGAAGGTCTAAGAGGCAAAAAAGTAATTTGGATGACTGATAGGGTGGTTTTCGTGCTTGTTGGGTCTATGCACAGTGCCTTGTACAGGTGCGCAGTGCTCTGGCTCTATGTGCAACACCGTGTAAAATTACAATAGCAAATTGGTCATATGCATAGCGCACATCCCTATGCACGGCTCTCCATCCCCTATGTGCAACACTCCGTCTCCTATGCGGAGTGCCTCCTCAATGTTCTTTGTGCACAATGCCTCCTCTTTGTTCAACCACTAATTGGATTTAATTCCCTTCTCTCCTTCAACTCTCTTCTTTCTCTTTGTCAAATGAAAATGATGAATTTGGAAAAGGAATTTGAAATCTTATATAAAGGGTGATTTTGATTTTTCTTTAGAAAAAACCCACTTTCTAATCTTTTTGGAACTTTTTCTTTGTCTTCAAATCTCTATTTAATACCTTTATCTCTTTGTCTCTTTTCAAGTGGATGATTCTTGGATAGAACTGATTTCTTCAATGGTTTCATTTTCTTGCCACAAGGAGAAATGCATGGGGCAACTGGGAACACTTATTACATGAAATCAATTGAATTACATCAAAAAAAATATAAATCAACTAAAAATACTCTATTTTCATCTCAAAAACATGTTTTTGAGATGAAAATTACATTAGTGACATAATAGCTTTGTACAATCACCATGACTTACTAGCAATCAGTCTTTGTTTATTGGTCATCCTCATACTTTTGTTGCCCTTTATTTACACTTGAAACCATGCTTTTGACCTTGGAAATGAACCCTAAGACCTAATGGAAAGACAACTACCTTAACGCTAAAAATTACATATTTGAAACCACAACTGAATACAACATGGAGATGGGTCAACAAATGTACCTCATGAGGGAAGATTTGATTTTCTGAGAAGAAGACAACCATCAGTGGATCATTTTGATATGACCTAATGGAATGATCCAAAAATTTAGTATGAGACACCTAAAATGAAAATGCAAAGAGCAGATTTGATCCCTGATGGAAGTATGCAGATACTGACACTAACATTGGCCTTATTAGGGTGGCATCTCCTTGGAGGTGTCAAGAATACCATAGACCAAGTGCCTAGTTGATTGGACCAATACGGTCAAACAAATGAAAGAATGAAAACCCTTTTTTTTTTTTAATTTTTGAAAAATGACTCGATACAAACTGAAGACTGACTCACAACTGACTCGAAACTCACTCAAAAACCAACTAAACTTAGTACAAATCATTTAAGCTTTATAGCCTTCACTTCTGGCCCCAAGCTCAAATGACATTGTACTTAAAAACTTGGAAGGAAAGCAATCTGGTATATATAAAGATATTGAAACAAATTCAGCAAGCTACATCATAAATATGAGTGTTTCAAGAGCCTACCAATCACTGGTCCTCCTGAGCATTCTTGATCATCCATTTCCTTTAATAAAAATGCATTATGTCCTCGATAGGCTGAGATTTTATACGGTCCTTTCCATAGATTGTCAAACTTACCATGTTTCCATTTTTCTTCATTTCGTGCATCCCATCGTAGCACTACATCTTCCAGCTGAAACTTTTCAGCCTTGGTTTTGCGGTCATAAATTTTCTTTATCTTCTCTTGCAGCCAGAAAGTGTTTTGAGAAACCTCTCCTCTTGTTTGTTGAAGGTGAATCAGTTGATTGATCCGGTGCTGAATATAGTCTTCTTCACTGCCAGCTTCTTGCAATAATATCATGACCGGGACTGGAAGGGATGTGGGAAACACTGTATCAGTACCATAAACCAATCCAAAAGGTGACATACCTATTGATTTCTTACTTCTCACTCTGTCGGCCCACAAAGCATTGACAAGATTCTGATGCCAATTCTTTTTGTTTACCTCCAACATCTTCTTAATAATGTTTACCAAGGATTTATTTAAAGACTCAACTAGTCCATTGCCCTGCAGGTAGGATGTTGTGGAATGACTCAATATGATGTTGTATTTGTTGCAAAACTCAACCATTCTCTTTGACTTGAATGTTGTTGCATTATCTGTAATAATATTGTGAGGGAAACCAAAATGAGACAAGATATTGGACTCTAAAAATTGAATAATTACCATGTCTGTAGCTTGCCTTGTCAGAATGGCTTCGATCCATTTGGTGAAGTAATCGATACCTATCAAAATCCATTTTTGTTATGCTGATGACGTAGGATGAATTTCTCCTATGAAATCAATCCCCCACTGTTGGAAAGTTGTATTAACTACAACTTCATTCAAAGGAAGAGGAAGCAGCTTCCTTTTTCCCTGAAAAACTTGACATTTGTGGTAGCTCATCACTTTCTTATATAAATCTGAAAAACAAAGATGGCCAATAATATCTTGCTCTCAAGATTTTATTAGCTGTTGTTTTCCAAAACAAGTGACCCCCACAATCCCCTCTATGAAAATCATTCATTACCTTTTGAGCTTCATTTTCAACCAAAAAATTAAGAAGAACCCCTCCCAGATCTTTCCAATAGAGAGCACTGTCTAAAATGCAGAATTTTGCAGAGTTTAGTTTTAGTGATCTACCTTTACTTCTTGACATTCCAGGAGGAGGAGAAAGATGTTGAAGAACATACACTATTTCAGAATACTAAGGTGAGTGGAGAAATATCTCTGATACCTGAATGAGGGTGCCACCATCTTCATCATCTGACATTGCTGCAATGAGATTTATGTCCAGAGCATGAATATTCGACTTAGCCATGAGTTTTTCCAAGCCTTGACCTTTGATCAGTTTGGTAGGCTTAATCTTAAGATCATACTCTAATATTGCTGCTATCCACTTACCTCTTCTTCCCTCCAGATCAGTTTGCATGAGGACATATTTGACGACCACATTAGGAACATATGCTATGGTATGTGAATGTAGAATGTAAACTTGAAAATAATTCAATGCCTTTATAAGAGCCAAAGATTGTTTCTCAATGATGTTATAGTGTAAAGCAGCATCTCTGATAGCCTGAATGAAAAATGCAATGGGCTCAGATGCAAATGAAAATATAATAAAATCATGAGTATAATCAGGACTGATCAAAACTGGGGTTGTGGTCAAAGCAAGCTTTACCAAGTTGAAATATTTCATGGCATCCTCAGTCCATTTCATAGTGTTGTCCTTCCTCAACATATTAGTTAATTCACGAAAATGCTTATCCAAATATGGTATAAATTTGTGTAAGAAGTTCATCTTACCATTGAAAGCTTGAATCTCCTTTTTATTGCATGGAAAGTCTATTTTCTAGATTGCCTCCACCCTAGAAGGGTCAATGTGAATACCATCTTTAGAAATTATATGACTAAGGAGTTTACCTTCCTCCATGGCAAAAAGACTCTTCTTTGGACTTATAGAAATCCTGAACTCCCTGGATTTTTGAAAAACAATCCTCAGGTGGTGTAAATTCTCATCATCAGAACCAGAAAATATTGTCAAGTCATCTAAATAAACCACCAAGAAAACATCCTTCTCGTTAGTAAAATCTATATCCATGGCCCACTAAAAAGTGGCCCTGAAATTCTTCAGCCCAAATGGCATCTTGGCATACTAAAAAGTTCCCCATGGTGTTTTGTCGGTAGTTTTGTCTTGCTCTTTTTCATGCACCAAGATCTTATTGTAACCTGAGTAGCCATCTAGTAGTGACATTCGTGATGCTCCAACTACTCTTTGCAAAATATGTTCCATCTTAGGAAGAGGATAGTTATCTTTAAAGGATACTTTATTTAAGTTCTAGAAATCAATGCACAACCTTATCTCTCTTGTCTTTTTTCATACCTAGACCAAATTTGAAACCCAATCAGAGAATCTAATTGGAACAATGATACCAGCTTTAAACAATCTATTTACCTCTTTCCCGATGGATGGAAGCATCTTTTGATTGATTCTCCTCAACTTTTGTCTAAAAGGTTTTTGATCTGGCTTGATAGGAATGGTATGCTGAGTTATGTTCTTATCATATACTTTCAAATCTGAGTAATCCCACACAAAAACATCAGAAAATTTAGAAAGGAATTTAACATACTTCGCCTTTGACTCAGGAGATAATGTTTTTGATAACTTAACAAGCTTGGGTTGGTCCACTTTCCCAATGTTTACATCTTCAACTCCTTTGTCAATAGGAACCAAGGTTGGTTTTCTTGCCACATCATCTTGATCAAACAACTCCTCCAAAGGTATAAGACCTCTAGGAATAACATTATCCTTCATATGTAAAACATCCATCTGATTTACTTCAATGCCTTGTTCATCAAAATCACAAACATCATCAATGAAAGCATTCTTAAACTTCCCTTCATTCTACAAAAAGGAATTAATTTCATTTTCATCCCAGAAAACTTGCCAATATCTCAAATTATCAAGAACAATAGGCCTATGTTTGACATGAATTTAAAATTTATTGCTAGAATTCATTGGAATTTTCAGATTGCTGGTTGTTGTAGCAAGTGAATCAGCAATGGTGTTTTGACTTCATGACACCACTGTCAATGTGTATTCTGGAAACGTTTTCAATATATCCAAGGTTGCGTTCCTATAAGCTCTCCTCCACGGATGCTTCGCTTGATATTCTCCTTTGACTTGTTTAATCACTAGCTTTGAATCACCATAAACAGAAATCCTTTTCACACCCAGCTTCTTCAAAATATTTAAACATGTAATCAATGCCTCATACTCCGCTTCATTGTTAGAGCAATCGAAAGCTAATTTATAGGAACACACTCTAACAATACTTAGGACTTTGTCTGGCTGAAAAACAGGTCTTTGAATCCAAATTCCAATACCTACACCATCTTTACCCAAAGCACCATGGAAGTCCATACTCTAAAGGTCGTCTTCATCTTCCAAATGTTGGAATTCTACTTTAGTTTCGATCTTACCTTTTTTGGTTGCTTCATTTTTATGATCTTCACTGACTTTCTACTTTTGTGGAGGTTGCTTAGAAGGAATTGCCATTTTTTCCTTTTCTTGATTAAGAACTGCTCTAAAACTCTCAGAAATTTTTGGTCAATTGAGGAAGTTGTACCAGGAAAAGAAAATGTTTAATTTTGAAGAGAGGTTCTGCAAATGATCAAGAGTGTGAATAAGTTGTGACCCTGATTTATAGTGTAAAAGCAAATCTTCAAAGGGGTTATAAACAGATATAGAAGAATCAACAACTATCAGATCAATCCAACTTAAATATTTACTGTGAAATAAACTCTGCTCAAAATTAACATCAAACTCAATGTCTTGCAAAGTGTCTAACCTTCCTGGGAGTGAATTAACATGAGGAATGAAATCCTCACTTGATTTTTCTCCAGCTAAACTAGATATCTCCACAACTTTCTTTGATTTTTTCCCAATTTTATGAGGATCACTGACAATTTTTGGAGGATTCATATCTAGATTGGATCTGATGTACTTTCAGGAAGCCAGTATGTCTAATTTTGAAATTTTATATATTGCATTACAACTTTCCAATTTATCCTATTAAATTCTAAAACTCAGCATCCACAAGCTTAAGAATTCAAATTAAACATCTTACTGGGGTGATTAACTTATGATATTTCGCTTCCCTAGTATGGTCGCCATTATGTTATCACCTAGATTGAATCTCAGGCTGAAGAAAGGAAATGCCAAGGTTACCACAAACCACGCTTAGCCAAGTAGCTAGCCCTACTAGGCCAGGAAAGGGCTCTCTCTGTAAGGATCTCAGCTAATATTACAGGATCAAGAAAATGATATCAGGCTAGGTATAGTAGCACAAGGTTTGATTTGATTTTGAAGGGTTTTGCTGGATCAGGAGGAGCCAAACAGTTAGGGCGAGGAAATTAGGTCAAAATTGTAGGGTGTTCGATGGGGCACGGTAGGCACAAGGATTAGCACTCTAGGGTTTGATGGGTGAGGTGATTCAAGACAGGTGAGGAGCTAGAAAGAGCATGCAAGCAACATGGATTCTTCCTAAACTAAAGAAAACATTAACTATGAATATTTTCCCAAAACAGAGCATAAATATTATGGGTTTTACCTATCAACTTGAAAACATCCACTCAAAAGCAATGGAATGATTGGTGAAGTACAAAAAACATTTTAACATATGATCACAATAGAGAAACTGAATTGAACATCATACCACATGGATCCCAAAGAAATAGCTGCTACTTTTCATTAATATCCTACTGAAAACTGATACAAAATGATGTCTACTCAAAGCATAAGCATCCAACTGAGTCCAAATCTTTACAATGAGAAAGAAAAGGAAGATATAGACATTGATTCGACCTCCTCCCATCCTCAAGGGTTGAATCCCTAGGATGAGGAACTAATCCATTGTTGGGCATGGGATCCCCTGCAGTAGGTTTTGGGGCTCAAAGCCCAAGTTTTGGTCAATTGTATTATAAGACTCAATGAATTTCAGGTGTGGAGCGCGAGGTCTAGGATGAGTCATAGGTTTGTCCACCCTAAAATATTGTAAAGTTGTGTTAGCCTACCCATGGTCCATGGACCATGGGATTGTATAAATAGAGCGAGGCTCTAAGTGTAACGATAGCTAAGCTTAGGGAGAATAGATAGAATAGCGAAGGCATAGTTAGAGCCTAGAGTGGAATCTAAAGTGTACTAGGTCATAGTAGTAGGAAGAGGCTCTGCAACTGAGTGTGCAGAGGTCTAGAAGAGTCTGCAACTGAGTGCGTGGACTCCTACAGTTGAGTGGGTAGGGCAGAGTTGGGTCTGTACTTGGAATTGAAAGTTAATAAAAAGAAGTTTACTCAATGCATATGTTTTTGAATCTATGTTTTATGCATTACTTTATTTTGGTTATTTACTGTGCGCACTTGATCAATACTCATATGAATGCTTATATCTAAAAATAATCTAAGTAAATAAGTTAACAAAGCCTAATTAAGAAATACTTGGGTAAATAACACGAGTTGCGCTGCAACTGGAACCGCGCGAAGACAGTAGCACAGGGCGCGAGGTGCCCGTAGGTACACGTAGCATAAGTGCAAAGGTTGGGTAGCACACCAACCACCTCATATCAGATATCCCCAGGGTGTGCAAACCTGGTTCTAGCACCCTCCCATACTACTTCGGGTGAGACCTCATTCTGCGCTCCATGGGTTGTTTCTGAAAGGGCTAGTAGTACTAGGATTTGCTTGGCTAAATCACTTTCGAACCTGGGTGAACCCCCACTAAGCAAACAAATAGTTCTGTTGTCGAGACTGGGATCTACATAAGTGATGTATGATTTCGTGCCACTGGAACCCAACAAAGAAGGAAATTGAAGAGTATTCACGAGTTCACAGCGCAAGAAAACAAAAATCCACGGGTATCTAAGGAATAGTGGTTGGATCGCTATTTGTACACTGAAATCCATGAGATCTTATATGCATCCTTTCCATCGGAGCTGTATGAGTGGATCGCGAAGTTAGCAGATAGCCAAGGAAGGTGTAGGCTTGACAAACCAATAGCGTGGACTCTGGAACTAGTGCGCAGACTAGAAGCCTCAGAGGATAAGATAGCACGAGCTGTGGACCACTGGCTCGACCGAATAATAGGATAATTTATCACTGAGTTCACGGTGGACACGACCGTTACTTACAGTGAGGCAGAGCGATGTTTTCTCAAGGGACCACGAGGTAAGTATATTAAATATTTGAACACTTGGATTAAGATGTTGTTATGTGAAAAGCGGGCTATGCAAATAAATTAATGCTTGGGACTACGTGGAGTGGAAAGATATACAGGAGCGGAAGTAGCGAAGAATTAGAAAAGATTCCCTTAATTTCACCCTCGCGAGAGAGCGAGGACAAGCTCATGAAGGTTTCTCCAAGAAGCGCAGTCAGTTTGATAAGGCAGCAGATTTCGCGGTTACCACCTCCACCCACACCACCTCCCGCCTCACCTCCCTCACGTCCATCTCCACATACCCCACCTCCACCGCCACCACAGTTCAGTATGGCAAGCGCGATCAAACTACCATTGTTCAGAGGAGTAGGGAATGAGGATCCAAACCAATTCTGGTTCGTGGTAAGAGCAATATGGGAAGCACAGGGCTTCATGGACAATAATATTTAGAAGGCTACATTGGTGAGCGCGCTGCAGGATCACACATTGATGTGGTATATCAAGCACTCTGTTGATGCCTCGAAAATCGCTGCACCAACATTGGGGGAAACCACCCGGTCCGGACCTTAGTGCAGCTCCTTTTCCGTTTGGGATAGTGGCTCCGACT
>APFE030104921.1:15739-28282 GCA_000404065.3 Pinus taeda | reverse complement strand
CTCCTTTTTGAATTCTTTTATCTGCGAATCTCCCTTGGTAGTCTCTAACTGTGCTGTAATTTGAGCGATATGCTCATCCTTAGTCTTCAAAGATTGCTCATTTGCCGCTTTTAGTTGCTCCAAAGCCTCTGTCAATTCATTTTGTCTCTGGATGGCTGCCTGGTTAATCCTCTGTTTCTCCTGCTCCCATTGCTGAATCAATTGGCTATTTATTTTCTGTTTTTCCACTAGCTGTTCACTTGTATGTACTGTCTTCTGTTGTTGTTCCGCTAATTGCCCCTCGGCTTGTATTGCCCTTTGTCTAACATCCGCTAATTCCGCTTGCAACGTGGAAATTTCCTGGTCTTTAGTCTTTAATAAAAGACTTACCTCTGATGCCTTGTCGATGGTGGCAGCTGAATAAGCTCTGGCATATTGTGACAACTTGGTCAGATCATCAGAGGGATCCAGTTTCTCCTTCCATACTACATTGCCCATGACTGTTTGGTCGGGAAAGAGGGAAGGTTGATCAAGCCTTTTCCTCTTTCTCGATCGCTTTACCACGGCTCTGTGCCTTGGGCTGTAGAAGACGTTTAACGGAGGAATATCTTCTACTTGGAGAGTGATTTGGTCGCTAGGAACTTTTGGGATTATTTCCACATTCATAGTTTTAGGTGGGCCGCTGGCTCCGCTCAAAGCCTGAGATGAGTTTTCATCCTGTACACTACTGCTTTTAGGAGTATCAGTATTCTGTGAGTCTTTTCCTCCACCGATAATGGTACTGAAATGCTGCCATTCCTTTTGCAGCTCAGTGTCTGTGACGACACCCTTGTTAGTATCGGTGGTGTTTTGTTTGGACTGGGACTCCTTTAACAGTTGTTCTTGTTTTTCCTTCTCTTGCTGCTCCTGTTCCTTCTGCCGCATCTCTGCCTGCTTCTTTTGCTGGTTGTCCTCCTGCTCTTTTCTCTGTCTATCTTCCTCTTCTTTTCTTAAGCGTTCTTCCTGCTCTTTATTTAAGAGTTCTTCTTGTTCTTTCCTTAAACGCTCTTGTTGTTCTCTCTTCAGCTTCTCCTCTTGGTTTTTCTTCTGTTGTTCCTCCTACTCACTGTTTTTGGTCTTCACTGCAGCAGGGGGTTCTTTCTTTTGTTGTTGGCCAGGCTCACTTGATGATGCTTTGGTCGGCATTAATAAGTCTAGGGGCAGAGTTTGCAACCTCTGCTCCCTGAGCTTATTAAACTCAGATAACCCTTCATCATTATATCTTCTCCTGGCAAGCTCTTTAGCATGACCTATTGATTCAGCTGAGGCAAAAACATCATCAAATATATCTTCTTTATGCTCAAATGTTGATAATTTGGTATGTTCCAGAGCGGCATATGCATATCTGTTTGGATCATATGCTCTATTTGGGATTATAGGAAGATTTAGAGCTTGAATTTTCATGGCTTCTTTTTCTGCATGTTTTAAATCATGCAGGGTAAAGACTCCACATCTGAAAGTAAAAGTAGGCCAACCCCTTTTCTTCTCCTGCTTAAGAGTCTGTGTGGTACTCTTAGCTGTAATTTGGTATGCAATTTCCCTTGCTAGCAGTTTGTCAGGGACATATAAGGGGAGGACATGGGGATTGGCTTGGCTGCCATAGACTCTAACATAAGTAAAATATTCTTCCCCAAACCAACTACCCACTGCTGGCAAGTCAAAAGAGGCTAGGTAGGAGATCCTTGGAATAGGCTTATCAAAAATTGCATAATAAACAGGAACCATGAAACCATTACAAATTTGATTCAAGTGATTCTTATGGGATGACTTCCACATTTTGCGATGGTAAATATTGATGGGCGAGGGGTCCTGTGCGGTCCACCTCCAACCAAGAATAGGGAATTCAGAATTAAAACACAAGGTATCTAAGATATAAGCGCTGTAGTAGAACGGAGGAATTATTTTCTCGGTGACTCTGGTTTTATTCCTAAATTCACTAACAGCTAGTGCAAGCTTATCCGAAAGGATAGTAGCCCAATCCATAATCCAACTGTTGACTGCTGCCTCCATGAGGGGAACCATTTCAATGGTAAAAATGGCAGAATTGTGCAAACCCCATAATCTGCACATCATTATAGCGGCATAACAATAAGGAGAACACAAGGAGTCGACTGAGTACTTACCGGAGGATTCATGCTTGTGCTTATTTGGATTTTGCCTCCAATCTTTGATGGGTTCGGACTCAATCTCATTCTCACTTGCGAATTTCTCCAAAAATGCGCTATTGTATACTTTCTCTATCTTAGGCAAATGATACATTTGCCTCAGATCTTCTGGCTTAAATGACCCAAAAATCCTTCAATCCTTTGCGACGAAAGTTCTGTCTGTGATGGGGATTTCTTCAATTTCCCATTTGATAACATCAGTGTATGGGAGCATTTGTTCCCTTGCCGCTATTCTATGGAGGAAGGAATCGGCCAAGTCTTTGAGAGTGCACTCTGATTTTTTCAATGAATCTGCGGTAGCTTCGTCTACCACCCGCGTTGGTTTCTCGGCCTCTAACAAATCATAAGTTCCTTGCCAAGTTGTTCTGGCAAGGCCCGCGCATGTTGTGTCGGATATCAGACCCTTCTTGTTGTTTACTACTGCTTGTGGCGCAGCCGGTGGATTGATAACACCTGCAACTTTCTTTAACTTTTTACCCATTATGCCCAAATTGCTTTGAAAAACTGTATTCTGCACAGAGAGGCGGTTTTTGCGTAACATAGAGATAACAATGAAACTCACAGTTGATAGTAAAATAGAAAAAGAACGTTGATATACTTTGCTTTTATTAGAACGGCGCGGAGACGATCTATAGGCAGATCTGAGGGTATGGATTCATTTAAGGGACCGTATAGGACCTGCCACCTTATAAATGTTCATTATTCCAATATGTGGTCGAAAGATCTCTCAAATCATGCAATGGGCGTACTGGCGGCCGAGCGGGAATGATTATGCCTTAACTGTCATTAAATCGGGCTTTCCAATCACTTTAACGGGTTTTTGCTGAGAACCGTGCCTTATCGGATCGCATCGGGCGGGGGCGCATGGCTAGTTTTAACAATGTTTTGAATATTGCCGATCGCCGATTGCGATATCACATCGGCGAAAGGCATATGCGCATTAAGGGTTAAACAGGGGAGTCGTCGATCGCCGATTGCGATATCGCATCGGCGAAAAGCATGTGTGCAATGCCTGCAGTATAAAGGGAATTTCCGATTGCGATATCGCTGATAGCTTTATCACATTGGGGTTTTAATAAGGGGCGCGTTAGTGGTGCACAAGGGAATTTTCCGATTGCGATATCGCCGATAGCTTTATCACATCGGGGGAAGACTTTTGGTCATTTGGTGCATCCTTTATGTTATTGCGATATGCGATCTTGCGATCGCTTTATCGCAATAAACACATATTTGCTTTATTTCCATTTTTTAAAGAGATATTGCTTTAAAGGGTGATTTCATAAAGTGCTCCATTGATTTGTCGGATTTTTAGAAAGTAAGAGTTTTGACATCAATTTTATTTTAAGAGGGACCTATTTCTTATTTTAATGCTTTTTTGAAAATAAAAATAATATGAAATGGGGGGTTTTTTGCAAAGCACAACACACTCTAACGACAACCCAAACGTAAGGACAAAAGAGATCCAAAATGCACTGAATAGGGAATTTAGCAGGCCAAATTCAGAAACACAATCAATCATTGGGTTTAAAGAGATATCGATGCTCCCAGGTGAGACCCCTTGGGATCTGGACCAAAGGCTGAAGAGTACGATCCGCAAGGCCAATATGACGCTAATGGATGCACAGTATTGCGCATGGTTTGTAGCATCTCTAGCACTACACTTTAGGATAGTGTTGTCGCAACAGAAACTTTCCACTCAGGCCGAAGCGTTGGAAATGGCGATGAGATTACATGAAACCCAGATACAAGACCCTAGGTTGGGAGTTCAACAAATCCACGTGTAACTATAGAATCTGTGTTTGGAAATGCAAAGCTTGAAGTAGGATATGGCACCACGGCCAGAGGCACGCGGGGAAGTATGGTGCATAAAATGCAAAGGCCAGGGTCATGACAAGGATCACTATCTAGTGTTCACGAACTACTTGGCAAGAGGAGGGCCAATGCCGTTGAGATTGGAGGCGTAGGCAGGGCCGAGTGCGGCATCTGCTTTATGGTGCACTCTCTGTCAGATAGGAGGGAAACACATGACGGACAATTGTCATTTTCTGTAGAAATATACACAGACAACCCAACAATTGTTTTGTAATTTCTGCAGGTTGGTAGGCCACGATGAGTGCACTTGCCATAGTTACGAGCTAATGATGGATCGGGCCCCAACCTATAGGATGCAGACCGAAACATGCGCCATCGATCCAGATGCGGGGATGGCGCATGCTGGATTGCAGGGGCGAGGTCGAGGACGAGGTGGAATGGAACCAAGAAGGGGCCACGGACAGTTAATTTGTTACAATTGCAGAGGACCAGGGCACTATACCCACGACTATACCAACCCGATGAGGATATCCTATATGTATTGTTCTCAATTTGATCATGAAACAATAGATTGTCCTACGTTGATCACAAAGATGCATAGAAAAGGGGTATTCCAGCCTCCCCCGACTCAGAATATACAAATGATTAGTTCTGAGCCGCACAAAGAGGACCCGAATGTAAACATGATGTGCAGAAGTGGCACAACCATGAGCGAGGATAAGGGGAATCAGCCAGAGGAAAGTACGTGAGTTTGCAAGTCTCCTGTCAAGGAACCCGAGTTTGACTTAGAACGTGAAAAGGAGACATTCATGGAAGCTAAGAAGAGTTTCACAGACGCCTCCACTTCAGGTAGTAAGGATCAACTAGAGCCATGAATGGATCCTTCAATGCTCACTACCTTTCTGGAAACATGCATGAAACTGTTGCGTGACAACAAGGCAGTTAAAGGACTACAGGAACTGATCACTAGGTGCATGGGTCCAAGGGAACTGTGCGTCGTCTAGAAATTGGGGAAGCATGCATTGCGCACTGGAAGGGAAATGAGGTTGATTGCACAGATTGGTGACTATGAAATGGATCAGGTAATCCTAGGTCTGGGTTCGAATGTGAATGTATTACCAAAAAAACATGGGAATGCATGGGTAGGCCCACACTACAATGGTCCCCTTTTAAATTACAAATGGCGAACCAACAGAAGGTTTTTCCCATGGGAAGGTTATAAGGGGTAACAATTGATATTGAAGGCGTGAGCCCACAGGCGGATTTTGAGGTAATAGAGATTGTCGATGATAGCGATCCCTATCTCGCATTGTCAGGAATAGACTGGGCCACCGATATGAATGGGGTCATTAATATGAAGAAGCGTAAAATGATCTTCGAGAAAAAGTCATTACGCGTAGTAGTTCCACTGGACCCTGCCGAAGGATCATGCTACACTGAACCAGTGCACGACAATCATAACGACGATGATCTCAATTATATTTACAAGATAATGGCGCAAGATGAGGATTGGGTGAATCTGACTGTAGATGGGAGAATCTCATGGGAGCGCGAAAGCTCCTGCACTTCAGATTCAGACGAAAAACTAGAGCGATGGCAGAATCATTTGCACGAAGTGACAACATTGAATTGCAACATGATGGTTAGATCACTACATTGTGTGACAACAGAGGCAGAGAGTTGCCGACATATGATGGATTGATAGCAGTGTATGAATTCCTGAGCAAATTTGAAAGCACAATACGAGAGCAAAAATGGTTTGATGCATTGAAATGGGAATTGCGTGCAACACCTGCACAATGGTGGGGTACACATCAAGGAAACTCTGAGAACTGGTGTGGATGTAGAAGGATGATGCGCCTATGGTTTGGAAGCCCCCAGCTTTGAACAAGAATCAGTCAGCAAGGACGGAGCAACTTGCCCACCTATCTATCTCGATGGATACAGACATGTGCGAGGTAACAAGCCCACTAGAATAGGACACAACAATAGGAAAGGCGATGCACACCACAAACGTTCCACGTAGAAGCATTCAAGAAGGTATGCGGAGTCTTGAATAGGGTTCACCAGACGAGACAAATGGATTGGGACCTGCGCGTGCCAGTGATTCGATGGGCCTATAGGGCCATGTGTAAAAACCTGAGCATGAAGACAATTCCGAAGTTAAGGAGCAGAGTCGAGACCATAGTTTTGGAGGAAAGGAATCCTCATGCAATAGCTTTCATAGTAGGGACAGTACATGAGGACCAAGAAGAAGGAATTATACAGTCACGCAAGGAAAAACATATACAGATTCGAGAAGCCATTTAGCAAGGGAACCTTAAGCTTCACAAACTCGAAGAAGATCGGGTACGCCTAAGGAAGAAAAGCATGTTAATGTACTCGGAGTTCGAAAAACTACAAAAGGAAATCATGCAAGAATGTCGCATCGATAAACTAAGAATGACAGGACAAGATATAGGTGGCCATACGACTGCATTAGAAGATTGTCGTCGATCATTTGTGACTTTGCTACCATGGCTATGACCGCACCTTACCAGACAAAGTAACCAGGGGAGCGCACCGCATAAGGAAGAACGCAGGGCACTAACTGTCACGAGGGTAATTAAGGAGTACCCACAGACTAGGCTGGAAGGTGAATTGAAGCCTCACACAGGTGGTGCGACCACCTGACTATCTGTGGGGAGCATAGTATCAGCACTCCAAGAAGTTGAAAGAGAGCACAGGACTATAAAAGAGTCTTTCAGGGAGCTACGCGATAAGGAGGTTACACACAGGATCAGAACGTCACAGGTGTCGCACCCGAGAATAGGGGGTTGCGCTACCACACAGGTAGGTTGGGAAGTGACCATTGTTGTCATTGTTCACAACAATATGTCAAATTTAAGGCTAAGAGGAGCACGCGGCAGGAAATTAAGACACAAATTAAGAGATAGATTTGAGATGATCTGCCGCCAAGAAGGCATTAATGACTCAAAAGTGGGGGGAATGGTAAAATTCAAATTCAAAAGATGCTATAAAATCCCTAGGGCTAGCCATGAGGCCACACTGGGTTGTTTGAGAACTGAGCAATTATAGAGCAATGAGCATCACGTACTCTTACCGCCTTTGATTGTAGACACGATGACTGCTACTAGACCAAAAGTGTGATTCGTCAAAGACACCGTAGAGCCCCATATAGCCCATATGGAGCCCGGAGAGGCGGCAATTGCACCAGAAGTTCTAAAATCACTATAGACACTGTGGCCAAAGAAAGATAAGCAGACTATGGGCCCAATCCATGTATCCCAAAGAAACCCAAGGTTCGGAAAATTTTAAATGGAAGAAAAAGGCAAAGTCATCACCGTTGAATCAAACAAAGAGAAGGAAGACATGCAAGCTCTAATCGCTCAACTTGAGGCACAAGATGATGTGGAGGAGGATGTCTCACCAATTCCTTCCGCAACAAAGTTACCAACGTATGTCCCCCCGTGGAAAGGCAAAGCCATATACCGAAAGACCTAGAGGCCATGAAGAGAGTGCTTTAGACCCCGCTCCTCCCCTATGGTATAATGTTTGAAGGTCTACCTTTGGGACAAGTACCTACCATGAAGTTCAAGGATTGGGACCTCGTGGACAACGAGAAGTTCCCACACCTAGCCATAGAGAGTTTAATGAAACAGAATTCAGAGGGGCCCGTTACAGTTTTGGAGCGGTGAAAATGGTTGCGCAGTGTGGAGAAGGCTGGGTTAATCCATCTATAATGGATACCCCACTACCACCATGCACCCATCAGCATTTTCGTCATCAGGAAGCTGTTGTGCCTGGTGCATGATGGGTATCTCTGGCTGGAGCAGCCTATTCCTATCATGATCGACTTAATTCATAGAATTTCTTGACTTCCCTTTAAAGGACACAACCCCGCAGCCATAGCGGGAAAAAGCAGCGACTTGGCCCTCACAGAAACTATGAAGGCCAAGTATAAACTAGAGAAGAAAAAGCAGAGGTACGTAATCACAAGCATTAAGGACAAAGGGATGTGCGTAGCCACCCAGCTATTGGTCGTTAAGCTGATGAGGAAATTTTGCGCCGACAAAGTACCAGTGTCTATGATTGCGCTGGCAGAGCAGTGCTCAGAGGGGGTACAGTTCAACTAGGCATATTTCCTCTATGAGGAGTTTCTAACGAACTACAAGGAGGCCTAGGAGTAGGCTAAGACCTTCCACTATGCATGGTTACTCTTATCCATATTTTTGGTTGCAGGGGAACCGTCGGAGGATAGCCAGTTTCCCAGTGTTGAGCATGATCTGCCCAAAGCCGTGAGGTACACCTCACTCTGGGCTACAAAAGATGCGAAAAGGATTCGTGAGGCGAAGGTTTTCTGGGTGTTCATGGAGGCCAGCATCTGAATGTGGATCAACTGAAGGCCACGCTTATCTCCCACAATTTATAACAACTTGCAGAGCTCGACAAAGTTCAAGGTGGATATGCATGACCTGTATATCCAAGCGTGCAAGGATCTGGTGCAGAAATGGGTGAAGCTTCCATTCATCACAATGGATGATGCGATCTTCGCACTGATGGAGTCTTGGCCTCTGGAGTGGCACACACCAGACTTGGATGAGGTGAAAAGGCAGCCGCGCAGAAGTAAAAGGAAGTAGCCAAGTGTCGTATCACAAAGCTGGCCAAGAAGTGACGTAATGAGAAGGTAGATACTGAGGTTAGGGCTCTACATGAAGAAAAATTAGAGGTAGCAGTGCAGAAAAAGGCTGGGGAGGTAGCAGCAGTAGTGCAGACAGCAGAACAAACTACAGTGCTAATAGAAGAGCCTGAGGAGGGCCAGGCGATGTCCACGGGGCAGCACACTGGGGAAGTAGACAGGACAGAATAGCCTACAGACCCCAGTTCAACATCGACCCAACTCAAGTAGCCATGCATTCCTGAGAAAACAATACCCAAGAAGAAGGTGAAGGTGACAAAGACATCAGTGGACCCGATCATGCTCATAGAAGGTGATCCTTTTAACATTGGCAAAACAGTTCGCGATGTCACTAAGGACGCGCTCCAAGAAGTAATGATGGAGAAGAACACTGTGTTGGGGGCGCTTAGAGCATAGATACAAGGTTTAAAGGTACATCCCCCCCAAACAGGTACAATGGCTTTGTATGTCACATCAGGAACTACAGAGGTCGAACAAACATTGCATGCCTGTATGGACAACCCTTTCGTGTTGCCCAAAGGAGTGCCAGCAACAACAAGCGAAGTTGATCGGGTTGTGATGAGCAACATGAAAGGCATAGGCTTAAACTTGGTAGCATTGTCGCGTGAAACCTTGTACCAGTTGCAGGATGGGGTCATCGCAGAGCTCTGCGCCAAGGAAGGTTGCGCAGTCCAAGTCTTAAATGAGCGGAAAGTCAACATGGATCAACTCAGTCTCTAGCGTGATGAGCTAGTTGTGCAGGCTCACGGACTGGAGTAGGCAGTAGAGGATTCACGTAGGAGCGTCCCAGATTTGGCCATGCTATCAGAGCTACCAGGAGCAGAGCGGGTCCACTTATTGGTGGCCGAAATCCACAAGGCCAGGGAGGAAACAGAGAAGGTTCAATTGGAGCTAAACCTACAGATCACCAAGCTACAGTTAAAGGCACAACCTTCCACACCCCCAGAGGTCAGAGAGTAGCATGCCCGCGCTATCCAAATAGGGTTGGAGAAAATTGGCTAAGTGGTACAAGACTGCATCGGGATGTTGGATTAGGCACTAACCATGCTTACATACCTGCAGGAAGATCGAAACCTACAACACCTAGAGACAGAGGCATGCGAGTTGCAACAGGAGTACGACAATGTCCAGGGGACCATGTAGATGGTTTCCCTTACTCAACGACTCGCTAAATTGCAACAGGCAAGCGCACTGAAGAACCAAATAGATATCGTGCGACAAAAAGAAGCCTTGCTTAAAATGTACATCCAGCCATGGATCAATGAAGTTCTCACAATTATAGCTACCATCGAAGGAAAGTTGGCACAAATGCAGGGTTTATGTGGTTAGGCAGGGAGGTGACCCTGCTCACGAAGTTTTAGAGATACGTGTGCAGCAAGTACAACAGAAAACATAACAGTGTGCAGCGGACATCCAAGCTGCGTGAGACCTACTAGATGGACTTCGCGCAAAGATCTCCCCAACAACAGAGTGACTCGGGATGAGTCATGATGATTGTGTTGGGGGCCTGTTGGGCATGGGACCCCACACAACAGGTTTTGGGGCTCACGGCCCAAGTTTTGGTCAATTGTATTGTAGGACTCCGCAAATTGCAGGCACGGAGCACGAGGTCTAGGATGAGTCATAGGGATGTCCGCCCTAAAATATTGTAAAGTTGTGTCAGCCTAATCATAGTCCGTGGACCATGGGATTATATAAATGGAGCGGGGCTCTAAGTGTAAAGATATCTAAGCTTAGTAGAGAATAGATAGAATAGCGAAGGCATGGTTAGAGCCTAGAGTTGTATTCGAAGTGTATTGGGTCGTAGTATTAGGAAGGCTCTACAGTTGAGTGCGTAGAGGCCTAGAAGAGTCTGTAGCTGAGTGCGCAAACCCCTGTAGCTAAGTGCGCAGGTCATATTCGAGTCTATACATGGAATTGAAAGTTAATAAAGAGAAGTTTACTCTATGCATCTGTTCCTGAATCTTTGTTTTATGCATTACTTTATTCTGGTTATTTACTGCACACACTTGATGAATACTCATATGAATGCTTATAACTGAAAATAATCTAAGTAAACAAGTTAACAGAGCCTAATTAAGGAAGACTTGGGTAAATATCATGGGTTGTGTTGTGTTTGGAACTGTGCGAAGACAGTAGCACAGGGTGCGGGGTGGTGCGCGTAGCGCAACAAGTACGAATGTTGGACCACATACCAATCACCTCATATTAAACATCCCCGGGGTGCGGAAATCTGGTTCTAGCACCCTCCTATACTACTTTGGGTGAGACCTCAGTCTGTGCTCTACAAACGGCTACCGAAAGGGCCAATAGTATCGGGATTTTCTTGGCTAAATCACTTTTGAACCTAGGTCAGGCCCCACTAAGCCAAAAAGTTAGGGAAAGGAAATTAGGTCAAAATTGCAGGGTGTTCAATGGGGAAAGGTAGGCACAAGGATTAGCACTCTAGGGTTTGATGGGTGAGGTGATTCAAGACAGGTGAGGAGTTATAAAGAGCATGTAAGCAACATGGATTCTTCGTAAACTGAAGAAAACATTAACTGTGAATATTTTCCCAAAACAGAGCATAAATATTATGGGTTTTGCCTATCAACTTGAAAATATCCACTTAAAAGCAATGAAATGATTGATGAAGTAAAAAAACATTTTAACATATGTTCAAAATAGAGAAAACTAAACTTAACATCATACCACATGCATCCCAATGAAATAGCTGCTACTTTTCATTAATCTTCTGCTGAAAATTGATACAAAATGATGTCCACTCAAAGCATAAGCATCCAACTGAGTCCAACCCTTTACAATGAGAAATAAAATGAAGATATAGACATTTATTCAACCTCCTCCCATCCTTAGGGGTTGAATCCCTAGGATGAGGAACTAATACATCAAAAACTGAACAAGAAACGGGAATCTAGGCAACCTAACAACTTGCCTCTAAAAGGGAGGAAACTGATTCATTTGTCCTCAAGATAGCTTTTGATCTAGTGAATCTATCTTTTAGTAACTATTGTCCATCCTATTTACATGCCTAGTTACCATTTACATCAGTAAAAACATCATCCATGAGAGAAAACTCAAAATTACATTGATGGCATAGTGAAGTGAAAATTCAGGATAAAATTGCCCTATGCGCAGCGCCCAAGCTCTATGCACAGAGCTTTTTGCGGGATCATTTTGGAGGCCTTCTCGGTGTCCAAATTGGTCCCAAAATAGCTTTTTGGAAATCTATGCAAGTCTAATTTCCAAAACATCTTACATTTTTTCATTTGGAGTTGATTTGACCCCTCAAAAACGGATTCTCCAAAGACTGCTTCTGTGGATCAAAAAGAAGGCAGAAAGGTCATTGTTTGAGTGTTTTTTGACATTTTGATTGACCAATTATGCTCCAAAACTTTAGAAAAATGCACAGGGTTCATCTACTCATCATTTTGAATCCAAAATTTTTTACCATTTCCTCATTGGATGCCCCTAGGAAAAGCGCAGTGCCAGTGGCATTGAGCAAAGAGCCAAAATTTCTATGTCAAAAATTGCTAAATTCTCCAAAAGGAAAAAATTCTTCAAAACTTACTAAACATTTCTGGATAACACCACCATCAATTATCTCAGTTAGCCAAGGAAGCTTCAGCAAGAAACCTAAGCCTATCACCCTCCTTTTTTCCTTTTAGTTCTTCTTTTAGCCTTATCTTCATTTGCTTGACCCTTATGTTGCAAATCTTGTTCTAGGTCCTGTAATGTGATAAGCCCCATAAATGGGTAATTATATGGGCTCATTTTTCCTCCTAACTTAGCTTAATCCACCATTCTCATTAGTTTATTGCATGTTTTTTATTATATTTATGCTAATAG
>APFE030104921.1:0-12157 GCA_000404065.3 Pinus taeda | reverse complement strand
AGAGATTGGCTACAAAAAGCCTGGTTAGCTCAAGATGATTTTGAACTCTTTCCACCTACGCACAAAATGCATAACACCCTAGATGCCTGAAATAAGAGGCAGTCATATGAGAAGCCTATAGCTCTCTGATGTCTGATGGTTCCTCTCTGATGATTCTACCTTCCTTATGTGGTTTTCTCTGATGTTGAGGTTCATCTTGCAAACTTTCACTGCCACTGTTTTCCTCCTCCTCATAATCTCTATCCTCTTTGTCCATGTTTGTTGAATTTTGAAGCTTTGAAACCCTAGAGAAGGTAGTCAAGAAGTGGGTTATGGTGAATAAGGATAAGGGAAGGGGAGAGGAGCTTATGCGATGTAGGATGAGATATATATGATATGAGAGTGAGAAGGAGGGTATTTTTGGTAGGGATTGTTTATTAAATAGGGTTTTAAGGATTTTGTTTAGGGGACTTAGGGTATAAGGGATTTGACAGAATTGGGGTATAAGGGATAGGTGGAGGGATTTGCAGGAAACCTAAGGTTTGAACTGTTAAATAGCAAACCAACTTCAAAATCATGAACTAAATGCCGAGAGGATAGTTCAAAGAGTGCACTTACTTTTTTAGAATGTCTAATGGCAAAAAATCAATTTGGATGATTGATAGGGTGGTTTTGGTGCTTGATGGGCTTATGCGCAGCGCTTTGTATAGGTGTGCAGCGGTCTGGCTCTATGCGTAGTGCCATGCAAAATTACAATGGCAAATCGGTCCTATGCACAACGCACCGTCCCTATGCACAAAACTCCATCCACTATGCATAGCGCTCCATCTCCTATGCATAGTTCCTCCTCAATGTGCTCTATGCGCAGTGCCTCTTGCTTTATGCGCAGTGCCTCCTCTTTGTTCTGCCACCAATTGGCTTTAATTCGCTTCTCTCCTTCAACTCTCTTCTTTCTCTTTGTCAAGTGAAAATGATGAATTTGGAAAAAGAATTTGAAATCTTATATAAAGGATGATTTTGATTTTTCTTTAGAAAAACTCCACTTTCTAATGTTTTTGGAACTTTTTTTTGTCTTCAAATCTTTATTTAATACCTTTCTCTCTTTTTCTCTTTTCAGGTGGATGATGCTTGGATAGAACTGGTTTCTTCAATGGTTTCATTTTCTTGTAGTAAAGAGAAATGCCTTGGGCAGCTGGGAACACTTATTACATGAAATCAATTGAATTACATAAAAAAAAAATATAAATCAACTAAAAATACTCTATTTTCATCTCAAAAACATGTTTTTGAGATGAAAATTACATTAGTGACATAAGATATTTTACAATCACCATGACTTAATAGCAATCACTCTTTGTTTATTGTTCATCCTCATACTTTTGTTGCCCTTTATTTACACTTGAAACCATGCTTCTGACCTTGGAAACGAACCCTAAGACCTAATGGAAAGACAATTTCCTTGACACTAAAAATGACATATTTGAAACCACAACTGAATGAAACATGGAGATGGGTCAGGAAATGTACCTCATGAGGGAAGATTTGATTTTCTGAGAATAAGAAAACCATCAGTGGATTATTTTGACATGACCTAATGGAATGATCCAAAAATTCAGTATGAGACACCTAAAATGAAAATGCAGAGAGCAGATTTGATCCCTGATAGAAGTATGCAAATACTGACACTAACAGACACAAGTTAGAGGGCTAAGACTGTGGAGTTCAGAAGGGGCCTTTCTTGATTGGGACATTTTGCACAAATGGCTAAGACTTGTGGGATAGGTGATAATCCGTGATGAACCTTGATTGTGATCACACACTTAGCATACTTTCAAAATGTGATGACATAGATCATCCAAACACATGAAAAAACCATTTCCCTTCATGTGACTGCTTTACCAAAAGATATGCCAAGTGTGACATTTAAGATAGACTTTGGGACAATCGTTACCACACTTGTGTGATAGTGCTTAGGACTTTGTGTATAAATGTGAAAAAAGTTTACATAGTTAGAAAAACCCATATACACAAAGGTAGACCTTTGAAACCATCAGAATAGGCTTGAAAACATTGTGTGACAACCAAACATGCCAGAAGATGACAGTTAACCAAACATGAAAAAAGGAACAAAACAATGCAAGAAATCTCATGAAATAAGCTCTACTGTTTGCAACAATAATGTACAAGACCAAGGAAGGCTACGGAATTGAGTGTAAGCGAAAATTATGGAGGGTGTTGCAGGACCTAGAACACTTGGTGACACATTAGTTGAACTCCAATGTCTCTATCTCGGTTAACTTCTTTTGTGCAAGGCCTAGGTTCTTTAGGGAGTATTGATTCATTGTACATATTACTTTAGTTTTCCCACTTAGTAGACGGGTAGACATCATCCCCATTGTACCTTCTCAGTTGAACAGAACATAAGATTCAGCAATATCATAGTATTTCAAGTTGGGAAGGGTAGTGTAGCTCACAAGCTTAAGATTTTCAGAGTATAATTTTTCATCTCTAGTGTTGCTCCACTGTTAGTGGGCTTGGACAATACCCCGGTGGAGTCACGTAGGAACACAAACATTGCTCCACCACCAACGAGATTAGACAATACCCCAACACAGGTTCTTGCTTCACCTCTCTGCGCAGGAAGCATTTCTCTTATTTGACCTTTATTTATTTATTTTAACTAAAGATAATTGTGCATCAACACTTATTTATTTTGGGGTGAAAGAGGGATCCTAACTTATTGAGAGAAGGGGAGGTTTTTCCTTCATAGAATCATATAGAGAGCTCTGATTTAGATTTGCTCATTTAGATTTTTCCCCTTCTCCACTTATACAAGTTGCATAGACATGAAGACACTGAAACATAAGGACCAAGTTTAGGCAACGAGGTTTTTAGACTAGACATGGGTTCATGGTTGGACCAAACTCTCCTTACGGATGGATCGTATTTTCCGTTGGAACTTCATTAGCCAAAATATGTAACCAACATAAGGAAGATGGAAAAAATGCTAACCAAATGTTGAAGTGTCACAAGACTCTTTATAGTTCAGCCACACATAATTAGAAGCCAAAAAAAATTCATGCACAACACTCATTCACATAAAGAAAACCAAAACAAAACTTAATCAAACAAAGAAACATCAAAAGAAAAGACTATGTACACAGTGTAGGTCACAACCCCAGATATTCATTGAAAATATTGTTTTAAGTCTTGGCCATTGATAGGGAGAAAGTCAATCTTCTTCTCAAGTGATTGAAGATGATAAGTGTGTTGGCTAAGATTTTCGTACATCGTGAATGGCCCAATCTATAGGGACTAAAACTTAGTGTGTTTTCCTTTGTCCTTGTGGGATTTATCCCATTTTAAGACTAATTCACCGACACTGAAGTTGTTTTTCCCTACATAATTCTTGTCAAACCACCTCTTCATATGATTATGGTGAAGTGAAATTTTTTCTTTTCCTTTCAACCTTTCCTCTTATAGCTTGTGAAGGGTATCCATCCTACGTTGTACTAACAGACATGGATTACCTTAGGATTATTGTGAGAGTTGGAGTGCAAGCAAGTATATATTTGGCGGGAGGATGGTTTATTTTTGGCACAGCAAGAAGTAAAGGGAGGTGTTCAAGGAAGATTTCAACTTGACTCAGCCATCCCATAAGCCATTTACCAAAGCAGAGTGCCAATTTTGTTGCTTAGAGAATATGGTCTTTTTGATAATGTGAATTAGGTTCTTATTTGTGGATTTAGAAAGACCATTCCCCTGTGTATAATAATTAGTTGAGTATTTCAGTAAAATTTCATTTTGCAATGCAAAATCATAAAGTATTAGCGATGAGAAGTATGTTTCATTGGCAAAAACAAGTGAAGTAGGAATGTCGAACCTGGAAATGATGTTTTCCTGCATAAAGCAAACGACTTCCTGATCATTCACCTGTTTGAGCAAAACTGCTTCTGTCCACCATGTGAAGTAATATGTCGGAGTAAGGATGTAGTGATTTTGCTTTGATGAATGCAGGAAAATTCCCCCAATAATGTCCAAGCCCCACTATTGAAAAGGTTCTTCTACTTCAGTGGGCTGCAATGGAGCAGTTGACCTCTTATTTCTATCGGTACACCTTTGACAGACTGAACACTTGCGGGGATAAGCATGAGAATTTATGAATCATTTAGGCTAGTAAAAACTGGCCGACATAACCATATGTCTTGTTGTGTTTTCTGCAAAGTGTCCCCCGACTGGTCCATCATGAAGATCACACAATACCTTTTCTTAATCATGCACTTCCAAACACCTAAGAAGTACTTCATTGTGGTGATTTCTAAACAACACCCCATTCACCAACTCATAGGATAATGCTTTAAGCCTACGTTCCCTCTTATGTCATGCTGAAAAGTGGGAGGGCACTATGCCATGCTCAAGGTATTTGTGCACTTCCATGTACTAGGAGTTTGTGCTAGTAGTGGGGGAGGCTCACTCAACATTATACATATCAATTTCTTTCTCCCATCCTAAAAATATATTATTCTTCTTCCTTTGTGTTTACTACTTCTGCCACTAGTTTATAAAGACCATGGACCTTGATTGTTTGAATTGGCTTGATTTCTAGATCATATTCTTGTAACCTAGTCATCTAGTTCACTCTCCTTTCACCCAACTCTTGTTGAACAAGAGGTGATATGACTACTAGGTGAGGGAAAAAGATAACACAATGATTCTTCTATAGATTGGGCCAAAAATTATTTACTGACTTGTATACCACATAAGCATGTTTTTCCATAGTGGGGTAGTTAAGCTCTAGTCCTTGTAGACTCACCACTCATGAAGGAGATAAGTCGCTCATTATTCAATTCATCATTTTGAGTGAGTACATCAGCAAGAGAAGTGTCAGAAGTGAAAGTGTAGAGAAATAAATCCTTATTGAAGTGTGGGCTATATAATGTGGGTGCTTCTGCTATAGCCTTCTTAATACGGTAAATGCATCATTTTCCCTTTTATCCCATTTATAAGTTGTGTCCTTCTTCACCATATCCTATATTGGCTTGATAATCTAAGTGTAGTCCGAGATGAAATTGTGGAGGAAGTTGGATTTCCCCAAGAAGGATTGCATAGCCTTTTTACTCACGAGGAAGCGAATCTATGTGATTTTCCTAACCCTGTCTGAACTTACCTTAATCCCACTTTTGGCAATGATGTGGCCCAAGAGATTACCCTCAAACATTGCGAAGATACTTTTCTTTGGATTTAAGGATATCCCCTACTTGCAACATCCTTCAAAAATATTCTTCAAGTGGTGTATGTGGTACAACCTCCATTTGAAGAACATTATTATGTCATTGAGATAGACCATTATGCTTCATCCAATTAATCTGTGCAAAGAAATGTCCTTAGCATGTTGAAATGTTGCACCAACGTTGATTAGTCCAAATGACATTTTCCTGAATGCCAACATAACTCACTCCATTCGAAAGGTCTTCTTAAGTCTATCACTCTCTAAAACCAGAACCTCATTGTAACCGAAATAACCATCTAACAAAGAAAACATTTCAAACCCTGATATTGTTTGCCATATTTATTCCATGGATGGCATGGGTTAGTTTTCCTTGTCCAAGGAACGATCGATATTTTGATAATTTACACACAAGTGGATTTCCCCATACTTCTTCCTCACTAGGACCAAATTTGACACCCATGTTGAGTGCCACATTCTATATATGATCTAGGAATCCAACAGTTTCCTCAATTCTTTCTGAATAGGAGGCTCAAGCATTGGATGTACGTTTCTTAACTTCTGTTGGAATGGATTTGACCCTTCCTTTATCGGTATCAAATTCTAGATGATTCATGTGTCATATTTTTTAAGCTAATTGTAAATCCACATCCACACATCTCAGTACTCCTTGAATAAGTGGATCAAGGCTTGTCTCTCTTGTGGTGTACAACAAGTACCGACATTGACATACTTCAGATGATTTTTTATTCCCAAGTTAATTTGTTCATGTGACAGTGTGGAGCGGTGGGTCTTATCATTGACATGTCCCCAGAAGTGATTTTGCAAATCATACAACTTCTCCATTGATACCACACCTTTTGGGATGATATTCCTTTAATTGCACTAGTTGCATCCTGCAATTCCTTTTTATGCTCGTCCTCATCGATCGCTGCATCTTTGAACATATCAGTGTCTGCAATGAAGTACAATATCTATTATTCATCATAAAAAATGTGTAAATTAGTGATATCGTTGGGGACAAAAGGCTTATAAATAAATTCAAGAGAAAAATCATCCCTCAATGGTGGAAACCTAGAAGCAACAATTTCTAATGCATCCACAACCGTGCTACACATTTTTGGAACAAAAATAATATTGAAAGCTTGGAAATATGAAATCCAACATGATACCTCTTGTTGATAGCTTCTAAGATGAGGTGACATATAATGTATCATATTTCGTACCTTTCACACCACAACTTCTAAGTCACCTACTACTTTTAGGATGGCCACATTGATGTCTATGGCTCTTTGAAATTCCAAGATGAGTGCTTCATACTCTGCAGTGTTGTTCGTGCACCCAAATTTCAAATGTCTAGAGATTAAATGCTTTCTCTGTAGTGGGTCTATTAAAATGTAACCAGCTCTAGAGCCCTCCTATGTTTTGGAACCATCAAAGTACAAATTCCACATATCATATGTACAGGGACTGGGAATTACACTAGTACTGCTACTGCTACTACTAATTGTACAAAGTTCATTTTCACTAGTTGGACTAGGAAGGAGCTCCAACTATGTTTTTAGTGGGACTGGGGATGGTTGTGCAAGATAGCACCCTAGTTGGGATTGAAGGAAGAAATTTCCAAAACTTAGTTTTGCGAAAGCCATTGGTTCATTATGTCTTTTTAAGGGAGTGACAATGTGTTTCATGTATCTTTTTGAATCCACCCAGATCTAATTATTTATACCCTTATATGGAAGCCATAGATGTGATCATTCCATGGAAAAGTACCCCTGTAGCTTGCTTGACCAATATTTTCTCAATAACACTCTGTATGCTTTTGGAATTTCCATAAACATTATGTTGATACATTGGTCGACTCGTCCAATGGATGATGACTGGATGGTGAAATCTCTGAGTTCACCAATTGCATGAACATGAGTTCTATCTAGCTGAATAATATGTGCATCTATATTATCCCATTTTGCAAGGATTTTCTTGGCAAAAGATAATCGCATTACATTCACCAATGCACCTGAATCAACCAAGCAATTGTGTACATCAAAATTAAAGATTTTGAAAGTAAACAAGAGAGGCGGGTAGAGAATGTTTTCATCCATTGTTAATGCATTAAGTATAGTTTCGAAAGAACTAGAAGACTTACCGGATTCCTTGCATGAAGAGGCGACATTACCTGTGGTGATCTACCCAAGTGCCCAGAAGAGGATGCCCCACTGGCTCGTGATCTTTATTAACTCAAGCATTGAAATGTTCGCACGAACCTTCTTCATGTCATCAACTATTTTGTAGTCCATAGCAAGAAGAATGTTTAAAGTGCCTAGGGATGTAACTTGGTATGAAACTTCTGGAGTGATGGTTATTTCCTTGAAGATCACAGAAGCATTTTTCATTGAGATTTCTTTCCCATACTTGCTCTAGTGTTCTACGCTGAGTTGACAAATGGATTGATTTTCCTCAATAGGTTTTCTTTAAATTTTTTCTTTTGAAACTTGACTGTAGTGGATGGCCCTTGGCTTCTTAGGATGTACCAGTTGGTCTTCTTTTGGTCCGGACCATCACTCTGAGGATACTTATCGACACTATTCTTTTGGGCTATGAGCATATAGTTGAACATGTTTACGGCATGCCTGACACTTGGGGTTTCATCAGCTGCAACAACTTCTTCCTTTTCTTCTGTAGGCTTAGTCTACTCCTTAGCCATTACCACATCAACAAGATGTGTAACAAGCATGCTCTTCACCTGATTCCACTCTGGGCACGTTTTCTCTCAATGATATTCTTTATGATACAAACAACATTAAGTTGTGACCAATTTTTAATATTCAATAAAAAATTGGGGCTCTGTGAAAACCTTGTTGGTTGGTTGCTACTACTACTAGAGGTTGCATTCCGTATGAATAGGTTGAATCTAGGAGGCTTGGTGCTCATGGTGGTATTTCTTGACCTCTGGTTCAGCTCTTCCATCTCATTTGATAGAGTCCTGAAAAAGGCAGGTCAAGTTTTCAATATCAAACGGTTCTTTCTCTTTACCCTTACTCACAGAGGCCTGAGACCTTTTACCTCTACCTTTGGAGTCATTGGTTAGTTCATTGTTCGAGATGACTTCAATTGTATGCAATTCCTTCTCAACAGTGGTTGTCTCTTCATAATTATCCATTAGTGTTTGTTTCGTAGTTTGCTTCACAAACTACACAATGCTTGCTAGCAAGGTAGAAGTATAATAATCTATTATGATGGAGTCATGAGGTTTAATGTTTTCTGAAAATTTATTCAAGATGCGGAACCTATGATTTAAGTCTTTCACTTTCTCCATTTGATCCATCTTAAGATTACCCAGCTCTTTCAACAACATGGTGAGGGTCTTATCATCAACAAAATTTTCAAGGAAGATTTTCTTGAATCCCCTCCAATTATGGATGGAGTTTGGGGGAACGTTTTGATACCATACAACTACTCTACCATCCAAGGTACATGGAAAAAGTCTACATGAAATATCATTGTGACATAACTCAAGTGTCTACATATGTAGGTAAAAGTTGTCCAAATGGTCTTCAACCTTCACAGTTTTATCAAGGTCATACTTCATTAGGAGCTTCTCTGCATACTTTGACATATTGTGTAAAACACCTAGAAGTGCTACTGGACCCTCAGTCATCCAATCCAGATCTTTGTCTACCATGTATTCTTCTTTTATTTCCTCCTCTTATTCTTTAGAATTTGATGGATCTTCTTCATTTTCCTCTTCTCCACTTGACTTGCTGAAAGTTGTGTCTATCAGTACCGTGAAAAAGGGAGGCTCTTCTTCCCGTTCCATAGAGTGCGTTACTTCTTCAAGAGTGGCAAGGACCATGTCTTAAAGATTAGAAACTAATATCCCTGTGGGGGTGGTCTTATTCTTCTTCGGAGAATATGGAAGACTGATTACTCATGGGATGAATCTAAAAACTTTTGCAAACTGGCGAGCTATAGGATGGATGGCTTGAATATGATCATATGGGATTTTAAAAGTCCTTTTAGGATTGGTTTGAGAAGAGTGACCAACTTCAGAAACATGAGTAGGGGAAGTGCAATGAATTTTGCTCCCTTAAACAGAGGACACGATGTTGGGGTTGGTGGGGTTATTAGCCATAAAACGTTGGCTTCCCTCCTTCTAGTACCAAAAATGTTGATGGTGCTAGACCCAAAAATATTCAAGGTGATCTCCCCAATGTGAAGTCCCAATCAGACCTCACATTATTTGGTGTAGGAATCCCATCCGATATAAAGTCCTGGTTGTTGAATCCTTAAAGATTTTCCTTGGCTCTAACTGTTAGCAAGAGAGAGGGATGCAATGGTGTCTTCAAAAGGAAAGAGGGTGTGCCTGGTGAGTGTTCAGTTGCAATTGTGTTTAGGTTCTTCTATTGTGGAGAGAGGAGAAAAGTGAGCCTCTAAGTGAGAGGTAATAATATCACCCAAGAAGAGACACACATGAACTAGAATGGTCTATCTAACATCTATCAGAATAGTCCACAACGAATGCAATGGTCGTTACAACTAATAAATGAAGAAATGTATGTCCAATATCACGTGGGATAGTCCATAAGGATGGGACAACAATAATAACCATTACAACACATTATCAATAAGATAAGAACTAAAATAATCGAACAAGTTCAACTATCTTAGCACATGTGAAAGCAAACATGAAATACAAACATTCGCAGAATAGTCTTACATTAATTCATAGTCCATGCATGAAGAACGTTTTGTCCTTGAAGTTTTCTATTATTAAGTAAAAGTTCCAAGACACATGTTTACAATGTACATCACTAGCTCCAATAGTGGAGCATTGGATCCACTCCCTGATCTTCAAGGAACTAGCTTATCTCTCTATTGCCTTGTGGGAGGAGCCAAGCTGAAAATATTTTTCTCATACAATGAGGGAGTATATATAACCAAGGGTGACTCTTTGACTACCCTCATGACTATTTTACTTCCTATGTTGTTTCAACTTACATCAATCTTTGCATTGCATGTGTGTCCTTTGGACTTCTAGTTTACAATACATTTTAAGTACAATATACATGATCCACAATAGTGATGTGGCCTATGACCTCTCATGACATTACTTGACATGACACTGCTGACATAGACGGCTTGATGACATGGCAATTTCAAGTCACTATTTCTACTAAGTGTTGGATATCTTCTTGAAAGTGCTTTCTCTTCACCTCCACATTGCTTGGTGATGCAAAATCCTCAATGATCTTTAGTTTTGGACAATGGTTGCAAACTAGTGTCCCTTTGCTTTCTCTTGATTGATCAACTTGTAAGTTCAACTACAAGAGAGTCTTTAGGAATGCTTCCATCCTTCTTCTCATTCTCCATCATCTTACCATGATATGATAGAGTACTTGTTCCTGCAATACACTCATGATGAGATGACATTAATCCAAAAACCCCCTGGTCTAAGATGATGTATTTTGATCCACCAACTGAGCCTGAAACAAGTGACAAACTTGGAAGAGGGACTCAGTGATTGTGGAGTGCATGGTTATAGCAGTCAGGGGGGATATCTTGTGTTGATTTGGGGTAACATTGGATGTGCTCTAGCCACGAAATTTGGTGGAGAGGTTGGGGCACATGATATCTCCAATAACCAGAAAGGCTTTGGGCAAACTCTAAACAGTTCAGGAGATATTAAAATAATTAATATTTTTAATGGAGTCCCTAAGTCTAAACTTAGGGAAAATAAAATATTAATGTGTATTAATATGAAAATGTGTTAGAATGGTCCAAAAGACATGGATCAAGCCAGATCTATTCTTAGCTGTTGATTAGGGACTTAATCTCGGTTGTTGATTTGTCAACAAGAAAAGCATAAGAGGAGGCTTGAGGGTCACTTAGAGAACACACTAAGGGAGACCAGTCAGTTCAATTTCTGGAGCGGGGTTTGCTGAGAAATTGAACCAGTGGTCTGGAGAGTGTTGGGAGGCAGCAAGTACGGAACAGAGAGACGGGAGATCGGCGCAGAGGTAGACGCAGGGCCAGAGGAAGCCATGCAGAGGCAGCAGAGACTGTGCAGAGCCAACAGGGCCTGCGTCATCCACGCAGAGGCTGTAGGAGTGACGCAGAAGGCTAGAGAGGTTGCGCATAGCCTCAGTAGGTTAATGCAGAGGGTTTCAAGCTGACGCAAAGGGTGTTAGGGTGACACAGAGGTTAGTAGGGCCTACGCTAGGTTCAGAAGAAGTGCTGGAAAATTTGTCTATCTGTGGGTAAGCCAGTTTGGCTCCCTGTTGTACTAGAAAATTTGTTGAATAATAAAATCCTCCCTTGCTGCACCGGTTTTCCCACATTGGGTTTTTCCTGGGACATTAGTCCAAAATAACAGTGTCAATGTGTGCATATGTTTGTTTCTGTGTTACGGTGTGATATCTGCAGTAGTATTTATTTTAATGTTTGTTGAAGTAATTTCATGAATAACTTATGATGAAATAAGTAGGAAAAGTAAATCAGTTGTTGCAGTGATAGAATTTTCACGTTAGGGTGGCACTTGAAGTCCATCGAAGAGAGGGATGAGCTTCACTCCTTGGGAAGCTCTTGTGCTGAACAACACTTGTAGCTTAGGTAAACAACCAAAGCAACAATGAAATTTTCAAATGATCAAAAGCCCCAAATGCTGCTCACTTCCTCCTATTTATGCTTGCTTCGTTGGGCCCCACGAGGGTCTTGTTGACCCTGCCGCCCGCACCTACCTACACAGTTAGCGAGAAAAGCCTTCAACCCCACAAGGTGTGGTTGGTGGCAGGGAACTCAGAGAAGGGGCTGTCACACTGATCCCAACTCTCTCCGTTTTAGCTATCTCCTAGGCTAGCTTAGGGGGTGGTCCCTAATGGAAAGTTAAGCTAAAAGCTAAGATGTAAAGTTCTAGGAGAATTATTTGAGTTAAATAAGATTGTTAATCTGAGA
>APFE030104915.1:86200-116606 GCA_000404065.3 Pinus taeda | reverse complement strand
AAGAGTACCCTCTTTATCTCATTGTCAAAACCAAACCTTTAAGAGACAAACACCAAGTCAATTCAATATAGGTTTCATCGCATGTTAACATTACTTAAAAACTATGACTATTCGACCTTAGGAAAACGAATGTTGAGTGCCATTTCTAAAGATTTAAACTGCAATGGGAATTATAACAGCAGCTGACCCAATCTTTAGGCTGGCAGTTTTCCATTTTTATGTAGTATTTTAACTGTCGCCTTAGCAAGAACAAAGGTAAGTGGAATTTTATGTAGTATTTTAACTGTCGCCCTAGCAAGAACAAAGGTAAGTGGAAGAGGAGATCGATTATTTCCTCCGATAACACCTAACTAAAAATTTGCTTTGGGTTTTACTTTTTTAATCTCTGCATGCAATTATTTCCTCTGTTATTACTGATATCTACCTATCTCATGGTATGACTTGCAGGACTGATCGGTGGTTAGAGTTGGGGATTCGCTGTTTTTGCTGGGTGCACATGGATACTCGGTGCACATGGATACTCTGGCCCATTATATGCTCTCTATATGGCTTTAGATATACTAGTTTTGATAGTTTGTATCTCTCGAAAGCCATATACAGTTTTGATAATTTGTATCTCTTGAATACTGTAGCAGTTAGTATTTGTATATACTTAGAATGTATATACTTAGAATGTCGAACATGGAGACATTTGAAAAGGGATATTTTGAATATTTTGAACATTGAATTATGTATTGGTTTTTCAATATAATAAAAAATCTATTGGTTTTTCTTTCCTAAGAAAAAAGCCTCCTTTTCTAACTAAGGTTATGTGATAATCCAACAATTATTGGCCAATAGTGTGGGAGTCTATGGGTTATGACTATAAACACATCGAGAAGTGATGCATGATGCTAAACCCTATGATGTAGATTGAATAAACTTCTAATCATGTGGAAGATCGAATGACGTGCATGGATGCATGATGCTAAACCCTATCATGTAGATTGAATAAACTTCTAATCATGTGGAAGATCGAATGACATGCATGAGGCTCAACCCTAGGCTGTAGACTTAATAAACTCCTAATCATATGGATGATTGAATGGCATGGGCATCAAAACATAGAAGGGTCACCATGCTAGGGAACTAATGAAAGGAAGGTTGTATGTCTAGGTAGATGATAAATGCTAAAGATCGATGGGTTAATTTACCTATAAGAAGGGGAAAGAAAGGGAAATACAACATTCTCAAGAGAGATATGTTATGCTAAACACCACTTAAAGAAATATAATTGAAGAGGACCACTTTTGATAGCGAGATAAGGGCATGTATGGAGAATTCCTAAATGGAAGTAAGTCAATCAATATTGATGTGTAAATTTCCTTAAGAAAAGAAAAATAATGCCTATATATTTGAATTAATAATGTTACCTACTTGAATGACCCCATGAGTAAAGGCTCCCCAAAGAAGTTTCAAAGCAAAAAAAATCTAAAAGTGACATTTTGAAGGGCTTGGAAATAATGACATAGGTGGCTTATGAATTATAGTTTGTATGAGTATGTACAAAGAAAATTAAAAAAGAAGGGTTTCTTTAAAACTACTAAATCTCAAAATTCAAATTCACTTTTGCATACTAACTTTGAAGAGGAGGTAGTCCCAAATCTTTATATGTTCATCATAGACATATTAACTATGAGAATTTTAGTTAGTAAGTCTAAAGGCATGTATATCAAAAACCTCATCTTCAAGAATAGGTCTATGCTCAATAGAATGTACCCAACTCCACCAATTAAAATATTAATAATAAAGACAAATCTTATGCTACTAAAAATTTGATTTTATCATGGACATGCAATTAGGTTTGACATGTACCACATATGCCATTTGTATTTAAAGGTATCGCATGTGAATTTCCTAGAGGAGAGAAGATTGGGATAAGTGAATGGACTGGTAGTGGCAAATTCACACTTCAAGTACCAATTCTTATTGTAGAACCCACAAGAGGGAGAATTTTCATGGATGGAGTTGACATCTCAAAGATTGGACTACATGATTTAAGATACAAACTAAGAATTATCCCACAAGACTGAATATTATTTGAAGGAACTATATAAAGCAATCTTTCCCCACTCAAAGAAGATTTCAACAGTGAAATTTGGGAGGTAATACCTATTAAAATGAATGAGTTTTGATTTCCATGGTATGTCAGAGGCTCTTAGAAATATAACTTATCATTTTGCAAGATCGAAACATTTCACTTTTTGTTGAGATGAAATCTAAATAAGCTTGCCACAAGAAAGCATGTCACTATTCTAGCTCTCACCAGATTCCGTTCTTCTGTTTTTTAACAATTTCCTCTCCTATATTATGTGACCTTGAAGAGACAAGCACCAAGTCAATTCAATATAGGTTTCATCGCATGTTAACACTACTTAAAAACTATGATTGTTCGACCTTAGGAATTATAACAACAACTTCCACTGACCCAATCTTTATGCTGGCAATTCTCCATTTTTTATGTAGTATTTTAACTGTCACCCTAGCAAGAACAAATGTAAGTGGAAGAGGAGATCGATTATTTTCTCCAATAACACTTAATTAAAAATTTGCATTGGGTTTTACTATTTTAATCTCTGCATGCAACTATTTCCTTTGTTATTACTAATATCTACCTATCCCATGGTATGACTTGTAGGACTGATTGGTGGTTGGCGTTGCGGTTTCTCTATTTTTTCCGGGTGCACATGGATACTTTGGCCCATTATATGCTATCTATATGGCTTTAGATATACAGTTTTGATAGTTTGTATCTCTTGAATGCTGTAGCAGTCAGTATTTGTATATACTTAGAATGTCGAACATGGAAACATTTGAGAAGGGATATTTTGAATATTTTGAACATCGAATTATGTATTGGTTTTTCAATATAATAAAAATCCATCGATTTTTCTTTCCTAAGAAAAAGCCTCCTCTTTTAACTAAGTTTATGTGATAATCCAACAAATATTGGCCAATAGTGTGGGAGTCTATGCGTTAAGGCTATGAACACAGTGAGAAGTGATGCATGATGCTAAACCCTAGGATGTAGACCGAATAAACTTCTAATCATGTGGATGATCGAATGCCATGCATGAGGCTCAACCTTAGGCTGTAGACCTAATAAAATCCTAATCATATGGATGATTGAATGGCATGGGCATCAAAACATAGAAGGGTCACAATGCTAGGGAACAAATGAAAGGAAAGTTATATATCTAGGTAGATGATAAATGCTAAAGATCGATGGGTTAATTTATCTACGTAAGCAAGGGTGGTCATATAAGAAGGGGAAAGAAAGGGAAATACAACATTCTCAAGAGAGATATGTTATGCTAAACACCACTTAAAGAAATATAACTGAAGAGGACAACTTTCGATAGCGAGATAAGGGCATGTAAGGATAATTCCTAAATGGAAGTAAGTGAGTCAATATTGATGTGTAAATTTTCTTAAGAAAAGAAAAATAATGCATATATATTTGAATTAATAATGTTACCTACTTGAATGACCCCATGAGTAAATGTAAGCAAGGGTGATCACATAAGAAGGGGAAAGAAAGGGAAATACAACATTCTCAAGGGAGATATGTTATGCTAAACACCACTTAAAGAAATATAACTAAAGAGGACCGCTTTCGATAGCGAGATAAGGGCATGTATGGAGAATTCCTAAATGGAAGTAAGTCAATCAATATTGATGTGTAAATTTTCTTAAGAAAAGAAAAATAATGCATATATATTTGAATTAATAATGTTACCTACTTGAATGACCCCATGAGTAAAGGCTCCTTGAAAAAGTTTCAGAGCAAAAAAAATCTAAAAATGACATTTTGAAGGGCTTGGAAATAATGACATAGGTGGCTTATGAATTATAGTTTGTAGGAGTATGTACAAGGAAAATTAAAAAAGAAGGGTTTCTTTAAAAATACTAAATCTCAAAATTCAAATTCACTTTTGCATACTAAATTTGAAGAGGAGGAGTTAGTCCCAAATCTTTATATGTTCATCATAGACATATTAAATATGGGAATTTTAGTTAGTAAGTCTAAAGGCATATATATCAAAAACCTCATCTTCAAGAATAGGTGTATGCTCAATAGAATGTACCCAACCCCACCAATAAAAATATTAATAATAAAGACAAATCTTATGCTACTAAAAATTTGACTTTATCATGGACATGCAATTAGGTTTGGTATGGACCACATCTGCCATTTGTATTTAAAGGTATCACATGTGAATTTCCTAGAGGAGAGCAGATTGGGATAATTGAACGGACAGGTAGTGGCAAATTCACACTTCAAGTACTAAGGGTGGTCATATAAGAAGGGGAAAGAAAGGGAAGTACAACATTCTCAAGAGAGATATGTTATGCTAAACACCACTTAAAGAAATATAACTAAAGATGACCACTTTCGATAGCGAGATAAGGGCATGTATGGAGAATTCCTAAATGGAAGTAAGTCAATCAATATTGATGTGTAAATTTTCTTAAGAAAAGTAAAATAATGCATATATATTTGAATTAATAATGTTACCTACTTGAATGACCCCATGAGTAAAGGCTCCCCAAAGAAGTTTCAAAGCAAAAAAATCTAAAAGTGACATTTTGAAGGGCTTGGAAATAATGACATAGGTGGCTTATGAATTATAGTTTTTATGAGTATGTACAAGGAAAATTAGAAAAGAAGGGTTTCTTTAAAAATACTAAATCTCAAAATTCAAATTCACTTTTGCATACTAAATTTGAAGAGGAGTTAGTCCCAAATCTTGATATGTTCATCATAGACATATTAACTATGGGAATTTTAGTTAGTAAGTCTAAAGGCATGTATATCAAAAACCTCATCTTCAAGAATAGGTGTATGCTCAATAGAATATACCCAACGCAACCAATTAAAATATTAATAATAAAGACAAATCTTATGCTACTAAAAATTTGACTTTATCATGGACATGCAATTAGGTTTGATATGGACCACATTTGCGATTTGTATTTAAAGGTATCACATGTGAATTTCCTAGAGGAGAGAAGATTGGAATAATTAAACGGGGTGGTAATGGCAAATTCACACTTCAAGTACTAATTCTTATTGTAAAACCCAGAGGAGGGAGAATTTTCATGGATGGAGTTGACATCTCAAAGATTGGAATCCATGATTTAAGATACAAACTAAGAATTATCCCACAAGACTGAATATTATTTGAAGGAACTATATAAAGCAATCTGTACCCACTCAAAGAAGATTTCGACAATGAAATTTGGGAGGTAAGTCCTATTAAAATGAATGAGTTTTGATTTCCATGGTATGTCAAAGGCTCTTAGAAATATAACTTATCATTTTGCAAGATTGAAACATTCCACTTTTTGTTGAGATGAAATCTAAATAAGCTTGCCACCATAAAGCATGTCACTATTCTAGCTCTCGCCAGATTCCATTCTTCCCTTTTTTAAAAATGTCCTCTCCTATATTATGTGGTTTTCTATTCTACTCTTTCCTACGCTCTTCCCTTACGGCGTTCCCATTGCAACATGTGGTGCAATTGCTAATATAAATATATTTTTAAATATACTCATATTATTCAATATTATATTGGGAAAATATTTGATTTTACATTAACATGATTATTATTAATAATATTTTTTGAAAATAAAAATCAATAAAAATTAACAATTTCAAAAATTACACATATCTCTCGTACTAAACTATATCATAAAACTTTAAACACAATTACAAATTCTAGAATGCATCATAATAATACTGATTTCAAATCCCTATTTTGATTTCCACGACCATACGCCAAAATGAAAACTTCTATTTGCTAATTACAAATTAACAGTAATCCCCAGTACGCTGTTGAATAAAATTGATTTCAGGAGCTACAGATCCCTTATTCACCGCCGGGTTGGAGGCATATTCCATGTCATCTGCCTTATTTTCATTTTTGGGTTGCACTACTTGGGAATTGGAAGGCACCTCCGAGCAATTTTTATCCGCTGAGATGTCGCTATCCTTCAATTTTCCCAACAGGATAGCGTAAGGCACCTTCGAGCAATTTTTATCCGTTGAGATGTCGCTATCCTTCGATTTTCCCCACAGGGCAGCGTATAGCCCAATTGTGATCAAAACTCCTCCCAACACACTGTACGAAGTGGATCACTGAAATTAATTAGCATTTTAAATAATGCAATTTGTAGTTACTATTAATTCCGGGCATGCTTATAATTATAGATAGAAGTAAGGTTAAAGCTAATTGTGATGATAGATTTCTGGAATATCTGAAAATTTAATAAATAGAAGCGAGATTAAACAACAAATCTTGTTTTTGTTTATCAAATTTCGAAATATTTCTAAAATCTACATTCAAAACAGATAATCAAAAGAATTTAGAAAATATTAGAAATCACAAACCTGCCCAGATAAATGTTCTCAGAAAGAATAATGGATCCCATAACTGCTACGATTATCACAATCAAAGGATTGAATGCTGTAGCAAAAACAGGTCCTTTTACGCGCATGCACAGACCTTGCACATAATATGCAACCGCTGATGCCACAACCCCCTGCGCCCAGCAATATTAATTACTGTACGCTATAAATTACCTTCATATGATCTCCCAATCTGAATTAAATGCAGACTGCATCCCAAAAAAGAAGAAAAAAAAAAAAAACCAAACGTACAGAGTAGACTGCAGTTAGAAGGTTGATGTCCCACCCCAACGCCCACTTGGAAGGATCACGTACGAATGCTAAGCTGAGAACGGTGGCTTGCAACGTCCCTATAAAACATATTAAGGTCGCCAGGGAGAGTTGCGCAGAATAATTTTTAAGGACTGCGGTCTGCATAATCATGAATTAGAGTGATAAGAAGTCTGATGATGTGAAACCTGAATTTATTTTAATGGTAGATTTGGGAATATTTCTATCAATATTATTGTTTCTGAAATATTAAAAAATTTACAATTAAAATAAAGATATGAAAACAGTCTACAAAATTGTTTATGTCCATTGCAGACTGAATATTTGACTTCCCCAAACTTACCAAGTTCGAATTTCATTTCATTATCATAAATTTAAATGAAAAAAAAATTCAATTTCTATTTTTTTTATATATTATTATAAAAACACTTGTGCCTTTGTTAGTTTTTTTTCTCTATTTATTCTTGTATTTGAATAAATTTTAATAATATTAAATAATTATAACAATCCTTACTAATAAACTTATTTTAAAAATCTACAATTCATTTTCTCTTTAAATTTTAAAATTTGAAAGCCTTGATCCGAGACTTCTAATTTGAAACTAAAAAAATTCATTTTTTCTCTTTAAATTTTTTTAAAAGGACTTGATTCCGAGACTTCTTAATTTTGAAACTAAAAAAACTTATTATGTAATAGATATAAATTTATAAAATCTATATTAAAATTGGTTTACTTATAATTCTTCTATAAATAAAAACCAATCATTATTGATGATGATGATGATGATGGTTAATGTCCACCGAGACCAAACATTGGTCGATCGGACCTAAAAAAACAAATTATTTATTTTGATTTAAGATTTTATCCCTATGCTCAAAAAGCTTGGAGAGAAGCCTCCCAAGCTCACTATAGTTTTGACATTGTAAAAGACTAGGAAGGTCAGTATTGTAACAAAGATTGTGAAACTGAGATCTAATGTGGTTGTATGCGGGGCACTCTAAGAGGAAGTGGTTTTCATCCTCGATGTTCCTATTCTCACATATATGGCAGATCCTTTCCATCCATGGTGTTTTAGAAACTGCCCAACGACCCGTTTCACTATGGAGCTCATGAGAATTGGTTCTAATATTTGCTATATTAATTTTCTTTTTTGAGCTAGTTAAAATAGAGAGATACTTTTGATCTTTTAGGGTGGGGTTGATGACCTTCTTATAATAACTTAATTTTCTTTTAGCTGCTAAATCTTTCTCACACCACATTTTTTCTTTGAACTTAGAAGTAACAATATCTTTAATGTTATTTATGTTTCTGCAATGCATCATTCTCATTGATTCCCAATAGTTTAACCAGGCCCTTGTGTCTTTATGCCACCCTCGATTGAGCCTTAGGTGGTTTTGGCTGGAATTTAAGGCTAGCTTAGGAAGTCTATGATCTCCTATGTTATTGAGTTTGTGCTTGTACAACAAAAACCTAATCATAGCTAGGCTCTCAATAGCTGAAATAACTGCTTCTATAAGGAGAATAGGATAGGGTGTATTACTTTTAATTTTCAGGTTATAAGTTATAAACACTTTTGGATTTGCTCAATATTTCTCCATGATTCTCTGGACATGCTGCAACCCCAAACCTCACAGCCATATAAGATAACAGGAGTGACTAAATTTTTAAAGAGGAACTTCTTTTTATCTCACATTACGAGGTTTGTTGTTTTACAATTATTTTTAAAACCAAAATAAGCTTTCCACCCCCCATTAATCCTTTTCTCAATGTTATGGCTCCAGTTGAGCTTGTGATGAATATCAATTCCTAAGTACTTGTAAGAACACACTTCCTCCAAGTTATTATTGTCATACATAAAATTAGCGTAAGTGTCCTTCTTAGATTTGATAATCATAACTTTTGTTTTGTCAGTGTTAACTGTCATACCCATGGTAGAGCAGAAATCCTTAAGAAGCCTGAGTTGCTTATCAAGATCATACGGGCACCTTGCCAAAAGAACAATATCATCAGCATAGAGAAGAAGGATGACGACTATCCTAGCTAAGATCGTGCCATTAAAGTTAAACCACCTCACACATTCCCTTTCATCCTCTTTTCTTATTTCCTAGGATTGAGAAAACAAAATTTTTCTAATATAACTTTTACCTTCTATTTTGTTTGCTTTTTTAACTTTTCTTTTTCCTTCTCTGTATAGACCATCCCACCTATATCTATTTCTGTTAGTAGCATCTTATAACAATGAATAAATGAAGCACTTTGACACATTTTCTTTCTGGTCTTTTTTTAGATTTTCATGATGAAAAAACATAATTTTCATAATTTTGACTTTTATCTTCCATTTCTTTTTCCTTTTTTCTAGTTGTCATTTTATTTCTTTCTTTATATCTCATCCAGCCTCTCTCTATTTCTGTTTAAAGCATCTTATAATAGCGAATGAATAATCCTTTTGGATATGTTCAAAAGGCATCTTGCACCATAACCAACTACATTAACCTTAAGATTAACTTTTAATACATAACTTTAATAGAATTTCCAATTTCCGTACTATTTTCTTTTATTCTAACGAATTTGGTAACTATGAATTTCACTCTTATCTTTCAGATTTCAGAATATTCCAAAAATCCCTACTAAAAATAACCTTATTTAAATTATTTAAATTATATAAATTATACTCAGATATCGGCAATTAAAAACTGACCTTGTTTAAATTATAATTGAATATTCAGTTATATAACCCCAAAAGCAAAAGCGACATTATGAGAAATCGGTGATCACCTGTATGATAAAGAAGAGGGACCACGCAAGGATCCCTGCAACTATCAAGCCGGAGCCCACGATATGGTTTTTAGTATCAGATCTAACTGCTACTGGGGTAGAGCCCCGCTTATCATTGGGGTATTGATGATGTGGAGACCAAAACATCTTAACAAGAGGACCTTTGTATAACGTCATCAACGTTGCTCCCCCTAAGCACACGATCGTACCCATTATCTTTGCTTGACTGCGTATATTCCTTATATTCACTCTTTCCATCCTAAAGAAATACAGGTATTACATGAGACCATGAAAAAAATGTTTCAGGAAAAGTGCCTGCGATTTTATTGGAGAGATATGGAGGGAACGATGTGATTTGATTACCTGAACAGGACGGCAATCACGAAAGTCATACATGGGAGTACATTACTTAATGCAGACGCATATGTTGTTGAAGTTAATTTCAAACCCAGGTAGTAGAAATTCTGGTCTATCACTGGCCTGCGGACACCCATTTAGAATATTCCACATTTAGTTAAAATTACTTCCCGAGAATCTTCACAGAAGCAATCATAGAGGGCGAGAATGGCATGAAGCAGAAGCAACCTGCCATGAGAAAGAGATGATACTTACCCTAACAAACCCAGTACAAATATTTGGCAGAAGATGTAAAACGTGAGCTTGGGCTGCACTTTCCTGCAATGCATTGTTTGTTAGTTGTAAAGCTTCACACAGGATAGGCTTGCTTTATACAAAGTGCGCAAAGCAACGTGAAGATCTAAATCTTTTTATGTTTATTTATATCAATATTTGAGTGACATAAGGCTGCCCAAAAAGAGGGGTGATTAAAAAAGCTACATGAAGTTTTCATGATCTCATCGAAATCTCTAGAATCTCTGCAATCTCTAGCATGTTAGTAAGAAAAACTTCATAATAAAAATCCTTTCACTATAATTAAGTGAAAAAAGAAATTTATTATAAAAAGTAATTTTTCATATACATATATGATAAATAATTATCTACTAATTACTTAATTTGTGTGGTTGTAGGTTAGAATTTAATTGAAAAAGATTAAAAATAGTTGCCATCATAAAAGCTCTTCCATATAAAATAACATGGATGCTAAATCAAATATTACACAATGTCGCTAAAAACACTTAGCATTAAACAGATTCTAATTTTAAAAACTCTTAGCATTAAACATATTCTATTCTAATTTAAATACTATTAGAGAAAAAAAGGTTTTCAATAATAATATAGTGTTTCTGACTTAGAGTGTGATTTAATATGTTATTGACAAATTAGTAAAAAAAATATAAACTTTACTAATAATAATAGTTAATTAATTATTATTATTATTAAATTATTCACTATTTTAAATTTTTTTTTAATATTTTCATAAACATTTTTTAAATTGTTAATATTTTCATAAACATTTTTTAGATTGTTATTTTTTTGCTATTAAAAAAATAGCCTTCACTTCTATTTTTGTTATTTAAATGACAATACAGAAAAATTTGAATACATAAATTTGAATAGGGAAAAATTTAGTATATAGGTTACAGACACTTAAAAAAATGTTAATTCCTTGCCCTTTGTTACACTATTTTCTAATTTATTTTTTATTTTGAAAGTTCGGTGATATTATATAAATATACTCACACAAAAATAGAAACACACAACGGGATTTGAGTACCCTCAACCTCAATAAAAAAAAGCCTATCTTTTAGGCCACACCAACCTAATAGAGGAATAGGAAGAGAGGATTTTTATCAGACATTTAGAAAAGCCTTCAAAAATCCTTCTGGAACAGAGCCATCGCTGGACATGCTGGAAAATTGATCAGGTTGGGGATCAGTCAACTGTTTCAACCAGATCGAAGGGAAATGGCAAATAATTATCTGACTGTATTGAATTCGAAATTGAATTATTTAGTTTAAATGGTGTGAATGTGGTAACTGTGATTTCAAATATGTTTTTTAATGTACAGATGAATTTAATTGTGATTTAAAATATGTTTTTGCTAAATATAAATATGAAATTTAATTAATTAATAAGATTCTAAAATTTAAAAAATAAAACTAGAATTTATAGGTTCAATAAATATTTACTGAATTTGAAATAATTTAATTTAATTAAAAATTTTTATTAACAGTAAATATATATAAACATAAAATTATGGGAGTAAAACAAAAAGAAAATTTTTGATTTAGATTTTTGTGTTCATATTATTTTTGAGAAAAAAAAATTGAGATTAATGACATTATAATTGTTGATCCAACTTTTCAAACCGTTATCCAAAAAATAAACCATTTTAAATAATTAAAAATTTGGACTAGTAATATGATTAATCTGAAAAACTATCAAAAAAAATTTCATTAATTTGTTTACCTTTACTGTCAGCCCTTGATAATTTCAAATGTGTAGATTTTCAAAAAACAAGCTTTTGTCAAATCTGACAAAATATGTCAGGCAGTTTGATATTAACTCATAAAAATGTCAGAAATACTTGAAGGACAGATATGAATACCTTTCAAGAAAGAAGGCCAGAGGAGCAAGGACTAGTGTAGCAACAAGCTGCCTGTACACAACCAGCACAAAGTGACTCATCCCTTTGTTCAGAGAGATTTTATTAATAATATTCATACCGGCGTATCCAAACTGCAGCAATATCATCGCTACATAAGGCTTTGATTTCTCAATTAGCTTCCTCATCGATTATCAAATCAAATCTGCAAGAACCTCTGAAACCACCTTCCTTTCCTGCCCTTCTTCAAGTTGCAAATGAGTAATGAAGCTTCTAGTGCTCCCTCCCTCTCTGCACTTGCAGGTAATTTAATCTCACCCTACCAACCACACAAAAACCCAACATTTTTTATTTTTCTAGTCAACATTGTTGGAAAAATTACTGAATAGCAAAATTTAACTCTAAAGGAAACAGTAATCTTTCAATTATACTTTGAACAGATGATTAACATACACGGATTTGCCTGAGACAGTATTTTTTTTCCTACCTGACGATGCCGTATGGCACTTCCTCTATAGCAAAACTCGCTTTATGGGAAACCGTCGTTTTCCAATTCTGTTTTTCCCAAATGAATAACGTAGGCCGATTTGTCCCGTACCATAATTGATTTCCTGCCTCATTATGCTGTGAGGCCTTTCCCTTAAGCGGAGGATCTGTGCGAATTGTAAATCACTCGCCGAATGGACAAATGTGGGTGCTCTCTGAACCTTTCCTTCCACACCCGACGCGCTGATGCATTCTCTACGTCATCTTGTAGGTAATCTAGTAGAGGTGGTTGTAGGGTCACGCATCCGGTAGCGTTAATTCCTTGGGCCTTAGTTTAAAGTGGGTCATTTTTGGAAAACTAATGAAATTTTGAGAAAATAGGGTAGAAATTTATGGAAATTCCAGGTATATTTGTCAAGATGCTTGATTTTAGACTTCTATCATCTATATTGATTTTAATAAAGTCTTTCTATTAAAGCTTTCAGATTTAGAGTGGTGCTAATTTTATTTCCACAGTCAAAAACATAATAAAAACGCTACTATTATCAAATAAAAAAAGCTTTCAGATTTAGAGTGGTGCTAATTTTATTTCCACAATCAAAAACATAATTAAAACGTTACTATTATCAAATAAAAAAAATTTGCTTTAGATGGAGTGGTGCTGAATCTATTTCTACAATAAAAAAGCATGATTGAAACACTAGTATTAGCAAATAAAAAAAATTGTCAGATTGAAATGCTATCACTCCCAATTATTGACCATTCCTTGGAACTCTATATTCTTTTTATTTTATAAAATAAACCATAAACAATATACATTTAGTAGTGCATTGAATGTGCTGTAAGTTGGGGTTGAAGAACTTTTTATATAGTAACACAATGATATAAGTTAAAAGTTGAACCATTAAAGTTAAACTATTGATTAACATCAATAAATTCAATATTTTTGAAATTAAATTCTATCTTCAATTCCGTTTATGAGTTTTTTTGGAAGCTTTTCCGTTGGATTTTTCAAGCTTAATTTCTCTAAAATCCGGCATGAATTCATTGAAATCCAAGGGTGGTGGATAACTCTGCACAATAGAAATGCCCAAATAGCTCAAAAAACTAGTTTAAATAGCACAAATCAAGATTTTTTTCTTTAATATTATTTTTAGATGCAACCCATTAAATATGATGTAAGTTGGGGCCATTAAATATGATCTAAGTTGGGGCAAAAGAACTTTTTATATAATAACACAATGATATAAGTTAAAAGTTCAACCACTAATTAACATCAATAAATTCTAAATTCATTAGTTTTTAAGTTAAATTCTATCTTCAATTTTCTTTAATGTTATTTTTAGATGCAGCCCATTAAATGGGATGTAAGTGGTTGTGGAATCACATTTTAGGTAGTAACATAGTCATATAAGTTAAAAGTTAAACCACTGATTAATATCAATAAATTTATTATTTTTGAAGTTTAATTTTATTTCCAATTTCTTTAATGTTACTTTCTTAATAGTAATTGTTGCTTTCAAATTTTACCTTTTCTTTTTCTTTTTTTTTAATAATAATTATAAATTTTAAAATGTTGAAATAAAATAATTAAATAAAAATTGATTAATTTATTAAAAATTAAGTTAGAATTTAATATCCCTCATGTAAAGATGAATAGAATAATATTTTCATTAAATCTCAATCTTATAATTTATTTAATCAAAGAAATTGATAATATGAAAGTTCTACTCCAAAATAGACAAAGTTTGTCCACTTCACAAGGCTAAAAATTAATTGAGTCAAAAATTTATTAATATTCTTATGTACTTAATTATTAAATAGTATTGGAGGTTATCCTATTATTAAATAAGATCACTGGCTTCGCATTATCTTTTCTTTACTAGCTATCACACTTTATATGTGATGGATATGTCATGTCATTCTTAAATGTTGTTAATGGGTTATACAGTGAAAGTTTCTTTAATTTATGGTTTCCGCATGAAATTTGAAGTAGTATAACTTTTTAAATAAGTTAATGATTTCATTGTAAAATATTTTTTGGTCTCACACCATTGTAAAATGTATTTTTGACCAAATATCTAATAATTATTTCATGTAGATTTTCTCTATTAAAAATTTCTGAGATAATCATACAACATACTATTTTGCTACTTAATATTTTATTATTGCTAATTATTAATTATTTTAACCACCTTTTATTTTTAATATCGACCATTTCACATAACCAACCATTCTTATTTCACCAAAGAATCTATGGTTTTAATAAATGTGATTACTGGTGATTTGATTACTGGCTAAAGGCAATGCTTAGCAATAACGTGGATTGATGTGATACTAACTAAATATAGACCATTTTGAACATGGTAGTCTTATATATATAGATATAATTATATAATTATTGTTGAAGTTATATCATCAAGATATTTATGATTTCAAATTTTCTAAATTTCTAAAATGACCAAAAATTTATCGTAAAAATAAAAATGATTATGCACTTTTAGCTGCACATTCCTCTTTTTAATCGTCCGCTCAAAACTTGTTTTCTCAGTGATAAAAAATCCCCACCAGTTACCTTTCAATTTTCCCCTCAAAACCTGTTCTCTCAATGATAAAAAATTCCCCACTAGTTTATTGGCTTAACTACGTTGTGATTGAAGTTCTTACTCTCTCGCAATGACTTGATACATCAAAATTCTAAACATACATATATTAAAATTAATAGCTACATTAAATGCAAGTCCAATAATAAAATAGATGAAGGATGGAAAAAATATGAATGAGGAGCAATTAAATATGTTTAGGCCATAATCTCCTCTGAGTTGAAGTAATATTTTCTATGATTTGGAATATAAGAGAGCGCATGCAATCTGGAGAAATAGTCTCATGTATCCTCACATGAAGAAGAGAGTGTCGGTGACATATCAAAACAAGAGGGGCTGTGGGGTAGCTAGTCCCTGCCCTATGTGGATGTTCAAAGCAATACTAAGTAGCCGGGAAGCAAAAGATTGATTTTTCCTGATTAAAGCTTGAACATGGTGGGAGCATTGCTACTGCTATTGAGTGAATAAGATCTCCATCTAAAGGCCAGTCATATTGAAGTTACTCTAGCTGCAGATAAGCAATTTCTGCATAGAACTAGTATTTGGGTATAAACATGAATGACATAAGCCTCAGTTAAAGTTGTATAAGAGAGGCTATAAGGTTATAGTTTAGGGTTATTCCATTAGCTTGTTGTAGTTCCGATCATTGGCAGGTTTGCATTTAAAATGTCACAAGGGACATAGAAGATGTCATATTTAGCAAGCAAAGAATTTTGTTATTCTATGGGATCAAATGATAACTGGCCACTCTAGAAAAATGCTTCATGCCCTTATTGTTTGCCTCCATAGTTGTAGTGACCAATTGAAGTAACAAAAGGTGGCATGGGTGTAGTAGTCTGGAAGCCTCTTTGAACATTCTGCAACTAAAATCTCCTTACTTATTGTATAATTTTGAACTCTGTAGAGTTCATTAACACCATCAGAAGTATTCAGAAAATATTTGATAAGTTCCCGCTGTGAATCCAGAGGCCAACCTATATAACCATAATCATAGCATCTACTTTAAATGAAAAAATTTGGGAAATCCCTTTCTTTTTCGGGTAATGGTGCTGCCACATGATTTAATTTTGTATTAGGAAAAAGAATTTCCATGCCAACAGAACCTATTTCGATATCCCTAGATGAAAATGTTGCTTGTCTTGCCACAACACCATTCAATTCAGGAATACATTTATCTCGTGAAAGACATCTCTTCCCACCACGGTAATCCCTGTGGACTGGAAACAATGTCTGAATGGAAGTTAATTTTCCAAATCTTGCATTTGAAAGTGCAACATTCATCACAAAATTAGTTTCATTGTGGACTGCAGAAGTCTTTGCAGAATTCATTAACCTCTTTATAGGCTTGTGTCTATCTGTTGGTTTCCATCGAGAATATAAGATCTCAACTTCATTTCCCCCTTCATTATGGCAGAGATGATGAAACACCCTTTAGAATCTCTAGGAAGAATGTAGATCTTTTGGTTGAGATTTAATCCTGTATTTTTTGTGGGGCCCTCTGTTACCTTTCTGGATTCTGAGGCTATCGTTTCCTTTTGAAAAGAATGCAAAGCCATTGAGTTCGCTCTTGTCCTATCCACACTTTGCAGGCACACATTGCTACTCGCATCACCCAGATTATGATATCAAACAATGCAACTAGAAATGAGTAGTAACTGCAACAACCACACTATATGCAAAATAGTAATAGTTCCAAGCAATATATAGATATCGTTAATAGTAGTATCACAAGGATGTATGATCATAGCTCTGTAGAAATGACACATTACATGTAAGTTGTAACACATATGGTTTTAACTGTTATTTATATGAATGATTAATATACAAGTAATCTACATAAAACCCTTTTTTCCTTGTGTAACCTTCTATGAGCCCCATATACAAAATTTAGACATGTGAACTACCACATTTTATTGCAAAGCTCATGAAGAAGCTTACTCTGAACATTCAAAATGATTAGCTAAAGTTCTAATGTAGAAGCTATATTACAAACAAAAGACTTTTGATACTATAGTTTATCCCTTACAATCTGTAACCAAATGGAATATCACTTATACAGAAGAAAATAGACCAAAAGTTTCCAAAACATCCTTCCACTGAATGGATGCAACTTAACTCATATGCCAGGGAGAGGGGTATACAACAATAACTAATTGGAGACCAAAAGTGATCAGTTTAGGTAATCAAACCCTTTCTATTTTGATTCGACTCAAAAAGTACGATCAAATTAGATCTCATTTGTTTAGGGATGTATATTTCCTCTCAGCATTAGTTCTTGAATTACTAGTTCAAGAAAACCAAAATGAAAGAGAGAAATAGATTTAGCTTTATTGCCTTCCATGACGACCAGAACATAAAGTAGCACTACAAGTGATCCAGATTTAAACAGGAATGAAATAAAATACAGAGATAACCATATACACAAAGATGCAGTGGAAATAATACTTCATTTCAGTAATGGAAAATACTGAAATATGCTTACAACCGGAAATAGAAATAAACTAGCTAGGGCAATGGTAACTTATCTCTAAGAAGAGATGTGTGGCTACATGCCTCTGAACTGTGTTACAATGAGGCTCGAAGGCTTATTTATTGTTGAGAAACAATGGAAAAACCCTTCACATTCCAAAACCTAACCCTGGAAGATGAAACGCCAAATTGTGCGCCCCGTTTTTTTGGGTAAGTTGGTACATCAACTTCCCGGGGTCGCGAATTGGTCGTCTTATCTCCGTTTGACGTGCATGATAGCCCATTGGAAAGATCTCTCCGAGGACTACAACGGAAAAGACGATTTTTAAACAGAAAAATCGCTGGCTCTGGAAGTTTAGGACCCGAAAAACTGCTAAAAATAGTAAACTGTGCTATAATTAAGGAAACTGAAAGAACTGAAAGAAGCACTAGAGGGGATCCACGTGGAATTAGCGGGTGGCCACCAATATCCACCTGGATCACTGCATGTTGATGTCTAAGTGATGCTTGCGTTCGTGTTCTGGTTACGCTCAAAGTCTTTGCTTCGTATGTGTTAGTTGTGTTTTCCATGAAAACATCTGTCGCACTCACACATGGAGTCACATTCACTGTCATGTAAGCATCGTCTCGATCATGAAAAATCAATCACGAGTGTCGCACTTGTCACTTGCACCGTCGGTCAGTCATGTTGAACATGTGTGTCTGGATGGTTCAGTCGTTTCGTCTTCAAGTCATGCGAGTGTGTGTTCGTATGATCACCTATCCATCTTTTTACTATTCACACACTTAGTCAATCTTGCTGAAGTTCTGTCGACCAGACTCCTCACTGGCAGCTGGACCATCACCTTGCTTTTGAATTGATCGATTTTCAACTAGAACAATGCAGAAGCACCAAGCTTGTTCTTTCAAGCAGCGCTGCCCACAAGCAACTCAAGCAACACTCATGATGGGCACCCGGACAGTCAACCATTTATTCATCTCAGAAATTGCGAAGTACTCATGAGTAGACCTTCCACTACCCATCAGTCAGCTTAGCTAAGAAATTGTGTAGAGAATATCAATAGGTCGACCTCCCGGCCTTAGTGCAACTTTCCCAGCTAGTAGTTCCCAGCAACAAACTGCATGTTCCCTCAAGGAATTGTGCGGTTTCTGCTCCCAGTGGCTGAGAAGCCAACTGGAAGTTCCCTCTGGGAATTGTGTAGTTCTGGCTGCAAGTGACCCCAACGGCCAACTGAAAGTTCCCTCTAGGAATTGCGCAGTTCTGGCTGCCAGTGACCCGAACAACCAACTGGAAGTTCCCTTTGGGAATTGTGCAATTCTGCCTGCAAGTCTCTCGGGCAGTTCCCCAGAAAAATTGTGCAATCCCTGCCTGCAGACCCTTCATGTAGCCCGACCCGTTCCTTTGGAAAATTGCACAAATTTGGCTGTCCAGCCCCTGCTGACTGTTCATTCTAGAAAATGTGTAGAGCATGCTTACCTTGCCCTCTTACAACCCGAAATGTCCCTCCCAAAATTTGCGCAAGTTTGCCTCTCAGCCGAGCCAGGCCTTGCATATAGTCAATGTCGACTCAGATTGTTTGTCTCCATCTCTCAGTGACTCTTGCATATTTTTCTTCAACAGTTGCCCGAAGCCATCATGCTGCATCACAACCCTGCTGCCTCTCCTAGTCACCTGCATCCAAATGATCATGTGCCATGGTAGACTAGGAGGTTTTGGATTGGATGTCATCTCGTCATGAGTGACTGCAGGTACATGTACACCAACAAACATGTCAAGATGACGAATGGGATGAATGAAGCGAGCACATGTAGATGGACGAGTTAACCAATGGATGAACAAACGAAGCATGTGAAGCAGATGAACGTGACGAACATGCACCTTTGCGAACAAGTGAGCTTGTAAAGCCTTCCAGCATGAAGTAAGGAACAACATGCTAAAGCTTCAACAAGCGAACCAAGGACCATTGAAGAATCCACACACTTGGCCATGCAGAGGTGAAGCTATGATACACCATGAAGACATCGATCACTCAGCAGCACTCTAGCTCGACATGCACTCCAACAGTAACACGAATATAGCAACATTGTCATGTCAAGTCATGAGTCATGTTGCCCACATCTCCACTATGGACTTGTTGTCAGTCAATGTGATGTAACGTGGAAGTCCAAGAGACCCACTTGTTGAACATAGAGTCATGTAAGTTAGAAATTCATGGAAGTCGGACGGTCATGAGGGTAGTTGAATAGCCACAAGGGTCAGTTTCACCCTTGGCTATAAAAACCCCCCTCATTTGTACATGAAAGGACTTTTCACCTAAGCTCCTACCACATATCCAAGAGAGTTTGTAATCTTTTATTTGTGGAGTAAGTAGTGGTTCCAACGCCCCGCTGATGGGGTTAGTGATGTATGGTGTAATGACGTGTCTTGGAACTTTCGCTTAATTCAAAAGCCTATCAACAGGCCAACACGTTTTCACACATGTATTGTATTTGTTGTAAGACTGATCTTTAACACTTGTAATGCATGTTGGTTTAACCATGTGTTCTACATCTGAACTAGTTCATTTGTTGTAATGCATAATCTATTAATGGAAATGTGTTGTATATGCTGTTAATACTATCCCGTCCGTCTCGATTTCTTTGCCGAACATCAGACATACCTTTCACATGAACCTTGTTGTAGCAACCATTGCATCATCTTGGACAGATTCGTGAGTTCTGTACGTGTTATCTTACCATGTATGTTGTGACTGCCACATCCGAGTGGACTACTCTGTCGGAAGATGTGTATGTCCTTTGTGTTGTGTGTTCCTAGCCGAGTTGGGAGTGATCCCTTTCAACCTGGAACTCATCTTCACCTTTTTCCACTCATAGTGAAAGAATCATAGACACAAGTACACTTACACTCACTAGGCATGTGGACCTCACTTCTCGAAGACAAAACGAACCACTCTCCTCTGCTGACAAGCAAGAGTTGAGGCAAATCCTTAAGACAATGGCAACTGGGCCATCATACTGGATGGAACTCCCACACTAAACGGTGTGAGGAATAGTTGGGACTTCATACCGGGGTAATCTCCTAAATGTTGGCGGGTCCAGCACCATCAACATTTTTGGCGCTAGGAGGGCCAGTAGTTGTACATGGCTGAAATTCCCCTCACACTCACTCATCAACCATCTGGTCAAGGTAGTAAATCACAACCCCTCTCTCACGACTCTGCAGTTGGTTACTCCTCTCATCCCATAATTGAACACGAAATTTCATATCAACACATTCACTTCATCTGTCCCATCACTCGCCAGTTCGAGAAAGTAGTTGGACTATTCCCATGTGTACAATACCTTCCACATGCATTTAAGAAGCCAAAGGGCACTTCCACAAGAGTTATTGTATTATCGGTGGAAGAAGTAGTCCTTGCTACTGTTGAAGGGTTGGAAGAAGCTATTGAAGATGGAGAGGAACCTCCAATATTCTTTGAAGATGAACAAGGCACTCTTGTGGTCTTGGGATCGAACTTCGGTGTAGGAGGCAGAGGGGAAGGCAACGAAAGAGGTGGAGGTGGAGACTAACCGACAGACTCAGATCTAGAACCATCAGATTCAGATAGAGAGGAAGAAGACGAAGAGATGGATGACCCAAATCTTGAGTGGATGACTGAGGGACCATTGTCTCTCCCGGATGTTTTGCACAAGATTGCGAAGCGAGTGAAGAGAATGAACATCAAGTTTAACCCTGACAGCACGGTGAAGGTAGAAGACCACTTAGACAACTTCTACCTATAGTTGCAGACCCTTGAGGTACGTTATGATGATGTAGCATGTAGATTTTTCCATGTACCTTGGATGGCTAGGCAGATGCTTGGTATCAAAGCCTTCCACCCAACTCTATAAAAAACTGGGGTTCTTTCAAACGTATGTTCCTTGAAGAATTTGGTGATGACAAGACCCCAACCATTCTACTCAAAGAATTGGGAAGCCTCAAGATGGAGGGAAAATAGAAAGTGAAATATTTCAATCAGAGTTTTACACGTATCTTGAACAATTTTGCACCAGACACTAAACCTGATGACTCCATCATTGTCGACTATTATACATCTGCACTAGCAACCACCATTGCGCAGTTCGTCAAGTGAGCTGCGAAGCCAACACTGTTAGAAAGCTACGAAGAGGCTATTGCTGTTGAGAAAGACTTGTGCACCATTGGACTCATCAAGGATTATGAATCAATGAAAGACTCCAAGGATGCGAGCAGAAAGCCCCAAGAAATGACGATCAAGGGCATATATAAGGAAGAAACTGATATTGAAACCCTCACTTGCCTTGTCAAGAACTTGACCATCGAAATGTCCAAACTCAAGCAACGAAAGACGAACACATTCACGAATAGTCATCTGCCCAAACAGATACAGGCAAGCAGTTCATCAACCGACTCATCAAGCAACAGCCAGTTCGGTTCCAAATGAGCACTATAGAATAAAGAGAAAATAAAGATTGGCATAATCTTATGGGAGCATACCTAATAAAAGAATGGATCAAAAATTGTTTGGCATTGTTGGGAATTGATGTCACAAGAGTTAGTTGCAAGATTTATGGTTTCTAGTGATAGATTTATAGGTTTGACACATGCTTAGGGGAAGAAAGTGTTTTTGTTATTCCCTAACAATATTATCACAAGGGTGGATTTATCACAAGTATTAGCAGCGTAAGGAAGTAGAAGATGTTATGGGTTTTGTGCTTGGAGATGCACTAGGATCGCGACATATGATTTCCCTTTGCCATTGATGTCAAAGGGGGAGACAGACATCAGCCACAAGACTGAGACCAATTTTAGTTAGTGGTTTCCATCAATGTCAAAGGGGGATATTGTTGGCGAGTTTGGTGTTGGAATTGATGTCAACCTGATGGATCTCTTATGAATTATGGTTGCTTAATGTCGCTGGATAATTGACGATCATAAAATAATGCATATATTGGATAGTTGGACAATGGATAATGATTATTTGAGGTCATGGTTTAGGCATGAAGAATATCTTGTATTATTCGGGAAAGGGTGTTGATTATAAAAATGATATCCAATGTTTGTAATCCAAGTTGCTAGCTTGTAAACCGTGTTTGTAACCGAAATTATCCATTCGCAATGCACATCCACATAACTAAGTTTTATTTTTGGCCCTAATCCCATGCATCATGTACAGTGTAGTCCAAGGCTTGGTTGTTCTCCAAGGATTGGTATCGACATGAAGTATCAACGGTAAAACTCATGGTAAGTCCATGGTTTTGGTGTTAGTTTTATATCCATCAAATTACCCATGGTAATTAGCTCCCCATGTTAGCCCTGTGATTTTTATGGTCAGTCTGTTATACCATAGAAATTCCCATCGTATTTCCATGGCATCAATGACATTATAAAGATAGTGTTTGGAATCAAAGGAGTTGAACAAGTGGAGGTATATTGTAGTAGAGATCACATATAAGGCATGGTGTTTATATTGTTATGGCCTGTTTTTGTTTTAGATGTGAATAGTATACCTGACCTGGTGCAATGAGGGACAAAGGTTGCATTGATTCCTAGTGCTCTGGTCAAAAGCAACTAAGCGTATAGTTTGACATGACTAAGCCTATGCTCTTATTTGCGGTGTGATGGAGCTTTTGACCTGGCCTATGTACAAGTGGTTGATTATATTTGTCTCTACAAATGAAAGGTGATCCGATCTTGTTTAAAGCACAAGAAATATGGCGCTAGTACATTTTGTTTTGTTTTGTTTTAGTCCATGAATATGCTATGGTGAACTCAGTGTGTGCAATCAAGACCTAGAGTTGATGGTAATTAAATGGTGATATTGTATCTTTTACTTGGGCGAATAACGGTCTAATTGAATAATTGTTCAGCGGTTTGTTTCACATCAACTAGATCGAGATCAGGTTGTGGAGGAATGAGGGTGATCAATTGTTCATGTTATAATGTATTTAAGGAGTATGAACACAACTATGCCTCTAATATGGTGTAAAGGCACAAAGTGAATTAAACAACTTTATAAATTGACGGAAAAATTTATGAATTGGAGTGTGTGCAGGGTGTGGTGTGATATAGCTACATCATTTTGATTTATTTCATAGAATGATCTTATTAAGGATTCTCTATGTTATGGCACCTTGAAAGTGTATGGATGCGAGTAGAGTTAACTTGATGGGATCTGAATCAATACACTGTGTGCATTAGATAAAATAATGTTGATCTACAATCCATAACCAAAATGTGAACCCATGATATGCTAGTGCTATGAAATTGTATTTTCCGAGGCAACATTTATGTTGTAAGATCATCAAGTCGTGCAGTTTTCATTTGCGTAGTGTTGAGTTTGGATTTGGAAGGTATGAGTGCTAGCTATTCTATTTTTTAGTCCTATTTTACTAACAATCAACAAAATTATCCCTGAATAAGTGGTAGTATCAAAAGCTTCTATGTGTTAAGTTATATATAAATATGGATCATATATTTGCGGGGCTAAGTGGCTATAGAGTTTTAACCAGGGTCTGAATAGACAATACTAAAGCTAGTAAGTTGGTTGAGTCAAATTGAATATTGTCATTTTCTCTTATCCCTATGACAAATACAATCAATGTATAACTTCTAAGTTTATTCCAAGAAACCTTCTATAAAATGAATTGAAACCTAGGGTTATATTGTGATGATTAATTGCTTCAATAACAGTTCTAAAGAAAATATAAGAGTTTTAATTGAAGGACCAATCTTCTGTGGCTCATAGGCAGGGTCAAATTGATCATTGACCATTTGTTTGACTGAAGATAGAAATAATAGATGTTACCCAACCAGTGTGGCAAGGCATAAGATTGTGAAACATATTTCTATTTCAAGACCAAATCTCATGTTCTTGTAACATTTAGACAAGGTGATTTTGAAGCAAAGTTTGCATCAAGTTTGTGCAAGGCCTAAGTTCATTTGATTGAAATACTAGCATAAATATATACATAGGTTGAGTTCATGGGTTTTCCGTCTTAATCTTTGATTGTTTGGTCAGTCAACGCTGGAGTATGAACATCTTATCCCATGACCTAATTGATTTCTGCAGCATATGCTTCTTGAAGCAGAATTTATGTCAGAACTATAACTCGTATTTGAAGTTGTTGATGTCTATTGTTGTTATTGAGAATTTGCATGGTCAACGATCTAGTTACAAGTAATGTACTAACCAATGTAATGATGTTGATAAATATTTTATTTTCAGAATTAGGATTTTGAGTTAATATGTGTTGTCATATTTTTCTTGAGATTGAGCTAGAGTGTTTTCATAAGTGTGAATAATTTGTTAGAAAAGTATTGATGCTAAATATTGTGTATGACCTAAATTGGACTATTTATATCTTGTTGGGGGTATTTTTGTGAAAGGATGTGAGCATGAGCATGAGGATGTGTGTTGTAATGTTGATTTAGGGGTATAGTATTTGCTTAACTAGTGTATTGCAACAATGTTCTGTTGCATTGGAGTATTTGTGCATCACATAAGATAGGTTGTATCATTCTGGTGAAGACCATGTGTTAATTTTTGAATTCTGGCTTCTGTGATCCATATCTTGTAAATAGAAATTATTTCGGTAAAAAATCACATGAAATTTTTTGAGTCTACGCATTTTGATAGGGTTTGGATGCTATTGACATGGCTTAGAGTTTGGGATGCAAATAATGTTGGATCACTGACCTAGTAAAGAGGAAATATGAAGTTAGAGATTTTTCCTAGGGTTTGTATTGCAAAAATGTTCTCATAAACTATCTTTTGTACTAAGATGTTGAATGTAAAGGTTTTGATGACAAGGACTAGTACTTGTCTAACCATTGAATTTGTGACATGGTTGATTATTCTTTGATATTGATGTTGTATTAATGTGATTGTTGATGACAAAATAAGTGTTGTTTATGACAAAAAGAGTAAGTGTGTTTGCATAAGGGTTTGTATTATTTTGAAATTTGTGCTAAAGGGAGTGAGTACAGTTTGAAAATGGATGAAAGGGGGATTCACATTGTTTTGGGAGTTGGTGCCAACAAACTGAATTGAGGGAGTATGCGCTTCATGTCGGTGGGTGCCGGCGAAATAGTGACGATAGTGGGTGCTTCTTGTTGGTAGGTGCTAATGAAACAATGGAGGGAGTGGGTTCTACCTACTAGTGGGTGCTAGCGAAATAGTGAAGGGAGTGGGTGCTTCCTATTGGTGGGTGCCAACAAAATAGTGTAAGGGATTTGGTGCTTCCTATTGGTGGGTTCCAAAGAAACATTATAAAGGGAGTAGTTGCTTCCTATCAATTGGTGTGAGGGAATCCATGTAAGAAAAGATTGAAGAGAAGATGTATGGTGGTTTTCTCCCTTTATGGGTTTCCACCTTAAAAATCTATATGTTCATATGTCTAATGTTGATGTCTTTACTATGATGCTTAAATCATGAATGTTCTTGAATGATGCTTAAATTGTGAATGTTGAATGCAATTAAAGAACACATTTAAATAATTTTTTTAAATAACTAAAGTATTGATTCACCCGCCCCCCTCAGCAGTATATATAAGAGTTATTTACAAAATATCTCATAGGGAAATATGTGGAATTAACTGCATCCATCTACTCTGACATAATCAATAACTATTATGAAGAAAAATTGCACAACAATAACTGAGAAAGTAAATGCGCTTTATGAGCCTCTACAGGTGTCCCGCTTGTCGTTGACTATCTGATTGAGAAATTCGGTTGATGACCGCTGTGATGATGAGCTGTTCTGGGCGTGTTGTCACCTACCACCTGCTTAGCTAATTTGAATGCTTTTTAGCGCTAATTTCATCCGTTGCTGGTTTTGAATTTCCTGATGGTAGAGCTGTATAACGAAGTTTGCTCATGCAGGCAAAATATGAAGAGAATCAAAATTATTTTAAAATTTGAAGCAAGCTTTTCCACCATCCTTCTGGTGGTAACTGATGTTTTCTTAATTTGAACAATGTTTCATCAGCTTCTGTATATGTATAATATGTCGGCCATATTGGAAATAGATGTTTTATTTCATGTTCAATGTAAAATAGATCTTCCAGTTTATTATAAAAACTCTGCCCCGTGAGAGGGATTGCTTCTTCTGTGTTGCTTGATGAGGCAGTGATCTGATTTTGTATATAAGTATGTAGTTTGTATGCATACTGCTCTTGTTTTAACAGCTTTCCTGTGCTGGTGACCAGGCTGGGTAAACCTCTGCTCTATAGATCTGCCATTCTTTATCCGAAGTCCTGTACCTCTGCTTGCATCTCTTGGCACTTTCTTTCTATGGTCTGGACAAAATTCCTCATGGTTAGCACCTTCTTGACTCTCACAATAGTCTCTGTTCTGTTCTGAATGTTCAGTGCTATCAACTGGTCACCAGTACGAGTATTTAAAAAGTGTATCAATTTATTCGCCAAATCAGGCTTGTCTGCCAATAATGCCCTGGCCTTTTGAGTCTCATACTGAGCTAACGCCATCAAATCTATCTGGTCAAAAATGGTTTGAATCCCTGTCCACTGATCAACAAGAGCTTTGCCAATATTATCCCACAAAATTGTTTTGATTTGAGTCAGGGTTGTATGGAGAGTGAGGTCTTTCTCCAAGGCCTTTATCTTATTTTCTAGGGCCTTTACTTCCCTGGTTTTGTCGGCAACTATGATCTTTGATTTATCATAGCTGGCCTCAATCTTAGCTAGCTTTTCTTTAATTTCCTTCATTTCTGTCATTTGCAATTCAAGGGCCTTTATCTCTTTCATCATGGCCTCCATGCCCAAATTGGCCTCTTGTGCTGCTGCTGTTGTGGTTGCTGATGTGGTTGATGCTGGTGGAGGTGCCGCTGTAGTAACTGCTGGAGGAGGAACCGAGATTGTTGGAATTAATGGAGCAGGCCTTGGGGCCAACTCAGGCTGCTTCCCTTGTAAAGCTTCCTCCAGTGCTTTCTCCGTGTCCAGTATTCTCTGATTCATTTTCATAAGCAAGGTGTACACGCCCTCCATTTCTTTCTGCTCTGCTACTTCTGTAGTCTTAGGATGTAGAGTTGGTAACAATTTTATTTGTTTTCTGAGGGCTGCTATATCCTCTTCTTTTTTCCTGATCAAGGCTTGTGTTCCCTTGGGGTCTTTGGGGTCATGTCCCATCTCTATTATGATTTCCTCAAGGGATTTTATCCTGTTATCTTTGGCCAATGATGAGGCCTTTTCTAGCTCTAGCTGGGCAGAGGTATTGTACAAAGAGTTCTGCAATCTATGAGCCAGTAGAGCCTTATCTTCCAGAGTTGAGTACACCATTTCTCCTGTCTGCTTATGCAACTCAATCTGGTCTATTGGATGTATGTCCTTGGAAAGGACTTCCAGATTGATTCTTATGTAGTCTGCAGCTGATTGTGGTTGCTGCACGGTTGGTCTGAAGTGACTTAAAGTCATTTTCCCTGCTTCTATGTCATAGGCTGCCATCAGCCTCTGTTGATTTGTTGGGGCCATCCTTAGCAGTTGATTATACAGCTGGAATCTTATTGGTTCATTCCTAGCTTTGATTTCAGTAAATGCCCTTTTAATGTCTGATCCCTTTTGTGCCTGCTGTTTGGAGGATGAGACCTCCCCACCTGGTTGTCTGTCATGCTCCTGTTGGAAGGAGCTCGCCGATGTCTCCAAAGTACGAGGGATCTGCTGCCCTGAAGGCCCCTCACCTCTTAAGTTTCCAAGAGTTTCTTCTGTGATCTCTTCTTCAGCACAGGGATTTAACCTTTGTCTTTTTTCTCCTTGTTGGTCGGTTGATGTACCTGTAGGTGTACTCTCTGCTTGGTCCCTCTTTTTACCTCTTTCCTCATGTTGAGGACTTGGCAGCACAGGAATTTCAGGTGCTTTTGTTTGCGTTGAGGGACTTTGTTCTTGGCTTCTCTCCAGATTCAGAGAAGGCTGCTCCTCCATTGTACTCTGTTCCTCAGAATGCTCTATTTTTTTGTCCTTTTCTGTTGAAGATATGGCTCCCTTAGCTGGCTTCGGTGAGGTAGCAGTTGATGTGCTTGCTCCCAATGGTTGTGGCTGTATGAAGGTGACCTGTGCAACATATTCCAGGTCAATTCTTTTCTCAACTTATTTCATATCTTTCTGTAATTTTTCTTCTTCAGAAATTTGTTCATCATCTAAAGAACCTTCTACCCATTCTGGTAAATTAGCGTGTTGCTCAATGTGAGGGATTGGCTGGTGCACATACCCTGAAAGCTTATGTTTGATTCTCCTAAAGCTTATGAAGTGTTCGGGGTCATATGGTGACCAGTAGAAGCTTTAATAACATTTCCTCTCTTAACATCTTATCTGCATCCTTCCAGGCTTCTTCCCTTTTGTTGAAAACAAAGGGACCCAGTTGATGCCTGATTTTCAACTGTGCCTTCTTGTTTTTGCCATGGAAGTGAACTAGGTCTGCATGACTAAACTGTCTGAAGTATTCCAAGGCAAAGAGCCTCATGGGAACATACCGTGGTAGCTTATAGGGGGACAATTCACTCCCATAAATCCTGATTACTGTATGGTTTTGGTAAAAGTATCAATCCCCAACGTTGTATTCTTTGGAAAGATGTAAAATTCTTTGCATTTCAACAGTAAATTTGGGAGGAGGAGTCTCCATTAACAAACAAGTAGCTGGGTAGATAAAAAGGTCAATGAATTCACAATATGTATAGGGAGAACAATGAACTCTATGAAAAGCTGAAGTCCAGAAGATTACAGATCTCCTCTCTCCTCTTGAATCAAATTTCATGAGAAGGATTTTGAAACTATCAGGGTGATAGTAGAGCAGCAAATGATAAATGTAGGAGGTGTACTTGAAAACTCTTTCCCTATCCATCATCATGAATTGCTCATGTATTTTGTTGGCTATGAAGGTGGCATAGTCATACATGACAGCAGGGGGCTGCCCAGGGGTAAATATTGCTAACAACTGGAACATTGTCTCATCTACAAACTCTCCTGTCTTGCACCCTAAGATGTAGGAAATCATATCCACCATGAGCCTGCCTGTTTCATTAAATGAAACCTGATGATAAGGTGGAGGATGATCACTTCGATATTTTGGTATCATGAATAGTTGATTGACTCTTAATATCTCTGCCTTAGAAAGCCTCCTACTGCTGTCAATCAGATGTTTCAGAGTGAGAGGGACCAAAGACCGGGGAGGCTCATAATTCAACATTTTATTGATGGACCGAGGAGTGATATAAAACAACACCGACCCATCTGGGCTAAGGATTGCTCTCAGAGTGGGTTCATAGCGTGAATGACAGAGATGGATGAAATCAGGCAGCACATTGACTTGTGGGAGGTAGTAGATAGGCATACTGGATTGCCAAATTCCCAGGAGATCAGTATTATTTTTATAACTATTTTTGAATTGGCAGACAGTTTCAAGGTGAGAAATAAGGCCCCTCATGTCCTCAATCTGGCAGTCTCTATCTGCTAGAGGTATCCACTCCAAGTCTATGTGTGGGGCATTCAGCGGAGCAATGTTCAGGGCAACTGGGTCCTCCATGTCTTGTATTGTTTTGATAGAGTGGAATAGAGGCGAAATAGCAACAGGAGGCAGAGATTGAGGCTCTGTGGACACTTGACACAATGCTGAGAGGATGGGATTCGAATTTCGCCTGAGGGGCATAAGCTTGCAGACGAGAAGGAAATTAAGGATTCCCTTTTAGGAAAAAAAGGTTAGAACCAATGAAAAATAAGCTACTTGGGCGGCTTGACTTAATAACACAGAGCTTTCAGCATTTCGTGGGCGACCATGAACGAGCAGAGTGGAGGAATTACCCTTTGATAGAGAGAATT
>APFE030104915.1:63862-84453 GCA_000404065.3 Pinus taeda | reverse complement strand
CTGTGGCAGGAGGCTAACAACAGGTTGCATCAGAGGCACGTTTCGCACAAAGATTGCAAGCAAATGGAGTTGAGATAAAAAAATTACAAGACATGGTTTTTTCGTAGAATATGGTAAATTGAGTAAAACATGTGAGAAATTTAAAAAAAATGTAAATTTGAGGGATATTTGAGCAATTTTTTAAGGATGATTTTTACTTTTTACCAATATGCACAAATAAAGTTGGAATTCAATATTTTTTCACAAAAACCTCTTTTCTTCATCAAAATGAAATTTTGAAGGCATTCCATGGTAAAATAGGTAAAAAGTAAATTGTTTCCTTTTTAGGCTAGTTTGGCTTTAAAATTAGTCTCTGGTGTATATTTTTGTGCAACATTGGATAACGTGGAAGATGAACATGGTATAAATTGAGTTGACCATATATTGCAAATTGTACATCCATTGGTCCTGGAATTTTGAGGGTAAATGCATCATCGTATCGTAAACATAAATGCATTGAATTTCAAGAAATTCCACTTCATATTTTTCAATAAAATGGTGATTATCACCTACAACGATTTCTCATTTTTATTGAGAATATTGCATCGATTGATTGTGATTTTTTTTAGAGGATGCATAAAGGTGATGGTAACAACCTCAAAAAAAAATCATGAGAAACCAATTTTCAATATGAGATATATCGATTCAACAAGTTTGCCACACGAAGTGGACACATTTTGTAGTTGAATCACAAGTTCACATGGTCGTAGACATGGTTCAACAAAAGTGTAGGTTGGAGGACATGGAAAAAGAAAATATTAAGATTTTCCATCTATTGGAGTCAACCCAGAGCCATACAAATCATCATTGGACCGTGGTCAATGCGTACTACAATGGCAGAGCACTTGAGTTGAATCAATGCTAGATCAACCATGGGTTTCAAAACTCTAGCAGCCATGGATTTTTTACCCATAGTAAAAATATGAATTACAATCAATGGTAAAACTTTAGGTAAAATTAGTATAAGACTTTTTGATTTATGTAAAATTTTGGAAATATGACGAGCAACCACTACAAGTGTAATATTCCTTTTTCATAATTTCTTTTTTATTCTTCAATACCACCACCCCTTTATCCTTCCATTTTTTTTATTGTATTTAATTCTCTTGATGACATTATTGTTATTTATGAACCCTCTTGTTCAACAAGTTGGAAAATCAAAATATTTGTAGATTACAATTAACTTTTCTTACTTGATAATTACTTGTGATATTAATTGGAATTTTATTACATTTATTTCTTCTTCATCAAGCAATTACTAAAACATGAAAATCACAAAGACACAAAGAACATAGGATATAGGCTCCAAGCCAAGGAAAAACCCCTTCAAGGGGAAAACCCAAAAAAAATGCTTCTCTTCTTATAGAATCAAATCAAAATGAGACCTCTAAGACCCAAAGACCAAAGTCAAGATTCCTTCCAAGCAGCAAGTCAACCCTCCTATAGGATCTCTTCCAAACACGTCAAATTTTACCAAATTCAATGAAGGTCAAACTCTTCAAGGTTTGCTCATGTCAAAACTTCGGCCATGCAACTTCAGGTCTGTAATTCGAACCCGCAATTCTTGGCCCTGCAACTCACACCAAAACCCTAATTATCTTGCATGTGTGTGGAGAAAAAAATACATTTTAGGTCTTCTTCCTTCACTTTAACTTCTCCTCTTTCTCATTGACTTTTCGCTCTATATTATCTTCTTATATTGTTGCAAATCAAACTTGTTAAGTGTCTCCAAATGAGTTGAAGTATGATGCCCTATATAGACTTCTCAAGAGGTCGAATAAGCCTCTTTTAGGCCAGCTTCTCCTTAGCAAGGCCAACTTGGTCTTGGATGACAAAATGTCTCTCTAGACTAAAAAATAATGACTTTATTTTGTTGAACCAAATCCAAATGGGACTACAATATATAACAAAAATTATTCTTTGACCCAATAAGACCCAGAATCATGAAGAACATGCTTTGACCTAGACTTTGAGCATGAAACTCATGCTTGAATAAAAATTAATTTTCTCTTTTTTTTTCTATCTAAAATATATAATGTCATGATTATAAAAGTCATTATGAAGACAAAATATAGTTACATTCTTTGTTGGCCGGATAAATCGTTCTTGCGGACAAGACCGATCTCCCTAGTATCGAATGATATCTAGCAACAAAGAGAACAAGAAAATCTACTTTTCTCTAAACATGTTTCAATTCATAAATGAACACTAAGAGGTGTAACAAACCCTACCTCAGTCCAACGCTTGTTTGTAGCAGTTTTATACCAACAGCTTCAAGCAGTTCCTTTTTAATAACCTGCATACACAAACAAACACACATCAAAGCATATCTGTGTATAATAAAACATGTTCATTATGAAGATCAAGGAGCTCATAAAATAAACCATTAGAGACAGTTCATTGAGAAAAACAAACTTGATTGTATTAACTTTATGAATAAAAGAACCTTACAACCTTTGCCTTGATGTTGCACAAGTTCTTTCTAGGGTCTAGCAGGAGTCTCCTCTACTTTGACAAGCCACACTCACTTCCAAAATGACATGAAAGGTATGTGATCTCTCCTCTCACAAGCTCAAAAAGGAAGTCTAATTTCCAGCAACATTTACCCTCAAGAATCTTCAGCTTTCAACCTCCCCTACAACCAACCCAATGCCTGAATTTATAGTGCAAATGGAGGAAGTTGCAGGTCCACCATTGAAGGGATAAGTTCCTCCTTCAATGGGATAAGCACCTCATATCATGGAGTTAGCTCCCTTAGTTATGGAATGGATGAACCAAGGTGGAGTGGACTTGCCAGCGTAATATTCCTTCTAGAAGTGTCTAGAAGTGACCCAAGATGAGTTTTTAAGAATGAACTCACACCTTTTTAACTTTTACAGGGGTTCGCACCCATTACTCAATAGATAGAGCGGTCAGGTTCGCAGGAAACATGACCATTAGGTGTGGCACCGCAGGCAATGCTAGGAGAAAGTGCGAAACCAGGATTTGAGATATTTTTAAGGTCTTTCTCCCATTTTCAAGGCTTGACATGAAGAGCTGAGGCTTAAGGCTTGCAAAGGAGGTATGCATGAGTGTTGATGGACTCACAAAAACTGTAGAAAGTCATGGTGACAATTTTTTGTGTAACATTTTTGAACACTCCCTCTTAACTAGAGAGGTTTTCATAATCCCATCATGAGGTACAAGGATTCTCAAATTGAAGTATTTTCATAGGAGAGTTGGATTGATAAGCCATATTTATGCATCAACATCATAACCAAAATTGTCAAACATAGCAAGGAATTGACTAATAAGTTTTATGTCTCCACTAGATCAAAGCACAATGTGTTAATTTGGAAGTTTAGTGACAAATTCCAACCATAGGACGAGATTCCTCTTTTTGAGAGTACTAATTTTGACTATTGAAGCACTCAATTTGGACAAGGGAAAGTGTATTTTTGAATTAAAGACCGCATGTGCATATTTGATTAGGTCGTCCCTAAAGCAAATGGACACCCTTGGAAGGCTATAAATGCAAGTGACCTCAACCTAATTTGGAAATCATCTTGTATTATTCTTATATTCTCTTTCTTGGTTTTGGATTGCACGGGTCTGAGGCAAGTTCAGAGAGATTAGCTTGCATAGGTCTGAATTTGCAAGGTCTAAAGCTCACATGTGTGTTCTAAGGTTTTGATTTCTGACTGTAGTAATGATGCAGTCAGTTTTCAATCACAATCGTTGGCATGCAGGCCTATATGTGTGGTTGAAGGGTTTCAACCACACACACAACACTGTCTCGATGTGGTTGAGACCTGGGGTCTGGTTTTTCAATTAACTAAAGTTTTTGTCAGTTGACCATAGTGTCCTGCAATTGACTGTAGACAGTGACAATTGATCTCATACATCTTAAGCATAGTTTTTGGTTATTAGCTTTGTTGGGTTCATCTTGTGGATATTGATTAGTTGATTTTAATGGATAGGTTTCTGATTGAATATATGGATCATTGTACTCTCTTTTGTTGAATTATTCAATGACAATCTAATAAGAAGAATAATTTGAAAGGGTTTTCCCCATATTGGGTTTTGGCCTGGTCTTTGACCAATCCTGGTGTCTCTATGCATGAATTCTTTTCTTCTATTGTCCCTTTATGTTTCATTGCATTGATGATGATATTGTTCTTTCTAAATAGTTGCATATGTTTTTGAATACTTATGTAAATCTTAATAATGTTATGATGTTAAGGGGTGAATTTAATATGGAAATAGTGAAATGCAATTACCTAAAGTAAATAACAATATATCCATAAGAAAAATTAACATGGTATCAGAGCTGGGATGAAGAAAAGTCATTGAATATCACCCGTATGAATACACCTTTGATGGAAGCAAGAGAAAATGGAGGAGACCTAAAAGAATGCTAGGGTTTGAAAGAAACCACAGGGAATTTGGTTATTGGGGTTTTATGGATATTATGATGTTAGAGTTTGGAAGAAACCTTGGATTATAACACATATTTGAGATATGCAACGTAACCCTAGCATGATAAATGTGAAGATGTTCAAGAACTTGTGATAGATTTGATGAAGCCCTATATGAGATAATGTCTATTAGGCCTGGTTACTGATGAAGCTGGTTGAAATATTAAAGGCAACATTGTCATATGGATAACGGATGGTAATGACTCTTGAAGGCTTGTTCAAGAGGGAGTTTATCTCCTCTCGTTAAAAGATAAGTACCTTTTATATTTATGTCACCTACTCGTGATTCTATTCCTATTTGGGTTTATTGCTTTGATTATTACTTATACTTCCTGCATGTATATGTGAATATTTGGATACTTCTAACCTCTCGATGAGATGTGATAAGTGGATCCTTCTTGAGGATCATATGAGATGCATGAATAGATGACTAGTGCAGGAAGAGAAGAGTTATAGTTGCCCATGACAAGGAAGTTGACAAAGTGCTCCCACTATCAACATCAAATAAGAATATACAGAGATATCTGAATACTACAAGGTATGTATGGTGTATTGTTTCAATGTTATGTTTTAGTTGCAATATTGGATGGCAAGGTAAACCCTAAGATATGATGGGGATTTCACCTTCATGAATGACTCATATATATGAAAGTAGTTTTGATACATGGTACTCATGATGAGATGGTTCACTTGGTATTGGACTAATATCCTACACTCTATTAAGTCTTGGCAAAGCTACCTAGAAACATTGTTTTGTTTTTAGATATTGGTATATTTGATGTCTGGAAAAACATCTCTCATTTTAGACATAATGGATTTCTTGATCTTATAAAGAAGGATAGCACATTGATTATTATATATGATAGCTTGATACTATCGATAATGTTTGTAACAAGCATGGTAACCATGTATAACAATAAGATTGATATTCAGGATATTCTTGTTTACCTTATTTAGATTTTTATAAGCTTAGTGAATTGGAGAATGTGATAAATCTGGATGCCATGTCCTCATGATTGAATAATATAATAAAGAAGTGATGTAGTAATTATTATCTTTAAAGTATGATGGTAAACTCGTCAGTTCCCAAATCATATGAATCTAACTCTTGATGAAAATTTGATGTCATGTTCATATGTGATGATGAAATAGTTTATGCCAACATGTTATGACCATGATGGATATATGTTTTAGAACCTGATATAGTTGAATTTCATGATCTAACAGTTTTGTTGATGCTTGACAATATTATAAACAGGTTGATGACTAAAGTAGTTGCTCATTGAGAGGGATAAACACCTATTATAATTTGCATTATATATATAGAAGATTTTGTACTGTTGAAGTGTGATATTTTACTGATATATGATGTTATTGGTCTATAACAAGTTTTGGTTTGAGAAGAAAGGGTTTCTCTTAGTTTAAGCCCCAATCGCATGGAATAAGGCTCAAGAGTGGTTATAGAATCCCAACCACACGTAAGAAATCATATGGGTGTGGTTCTGCATGTAGGTCACAAAACTAAATATTTATGCATAAAATTAGAAGTGCACTTAGAGAATGACAGTCCTACAAACATGGAGCATATAATAGAATGACCTATGAGTAGGGAAGTTTGAATTTTTGACTTACTATAGAGAATGTGAATGTGTTGACTAAACTTGTGTTTGTAGGTGACCAAAATATGCATATCAATATGTCATTTTGATTTAACCATTGAAGCTAGTGTATGACAATTTTGTATAACAATTGCAAGGGTTTGAAGGGACTTGGTTGATTGATATAGATGAACAATGTTTGGAGTTTTGACATGATGTTTGATGATGCATATATATTTTTTGAGCTATGGACTGATTGAACTCATTGTGATAACAAATTAGGGTTTTTACAAGATGACTAATGATTTGACTTGATAACTGATGATTTTCCTTGATGACAATACTATGTGGGCATAATGAATTTCAATGATTAATGTTGGCATTGATTTTGTATTGGATTCATTGGCTTTGTCACATTAGTTGAAGGATAAACAATTGTGATTCAATATGTAGTAATCTCACAATGAATGGATGAAACTTATATAAATTGTCTTTGATGTATGCATTCATATTTAGTGACATATATGACTCATGCTATGATCATAAGGATGTCTTGACAAAGTTTGATTGGATAGCTCTTGGAAAATAAAAGGTTGTTGTAACTTGGTATTTGTGAGGTCTACCTGATACTTGGTCCAAAGAGTTTGTCCCTAGGATATTGGAAGAAATTTTTATGATTTTGATATTAGGTTTGATCTGGCATCTAAGGCTTGATAAGCTAACTTGGTTGATTTGATTGCACAATATGGATTTATGTAAGGCTAAGCATATTGGTTTGGTAAAGTGTTATGTTTACAAAAATAATTATATGAAGTAAGCTTCCCAATCCTAGCATGTCCGCATTGACAATCATCTGGTGAAGCCAGGAAGATGTTCCCATCCAAACCTCTACTTCAAAAGTAGTCCAAGATATGACTTTGATTTTAGTTTTATATGTTGATGGTCTATTATTTACAGGTAATGAGCCTCTAATGATAAAAGTAAGAGGGAGTTGGCCTCTGAGGTTCTAAATGAAGAATCATAGCATGATGAATTACTTTCTCAAGTATGGAAAATAAAATCTATATCGTGAAGCTATTAAACGAAGTGCAAATATAAATCCTTGGACACTCAGATTAAATTTTTAAAGAAGTTAGGAAGAGATATTGCTAAAACTAACTTGGCAACCGATAGTTTATTGAAGCATTGATGTTCTGTATGAACACATGTCCACACACACACACAAAGTGTTTTGCATAAAACATGATTGCGTCGCTTCATACACATTGAGTTGTTGCTAAGCACCATTCAAGATATTTGCATGAGACATTGAATGTTTTGTCTGAGATATTCTTCCTATGGTATGTGACTGCATGGATGTATTGATGTTGTTTTGGACTATTATTGATAAAATTGGCACATCTGGGTGCTGCCTGATCTGCTATGATTTCTTTGGATGATAAGTTTGTATCTTTAAGCACAACCGAGGTTGAGTATGATGTTGTTGGCAAGACTAATTGTGAGGCAGGTTGAAGAAGATATTTGAAGAGTTGTTTGAGTAGGTTCTGGATATAACAGGGACACAGTGTGATAATAATGAGTGGGATCCGATTGGTGAAGAATCTCATATATAGTTGGGACCGAGATATTTTTAGTCGGTGTTGTTGTACGAGACAAACTTAGGATTGTGGTCGCTTCCTTTGTGAGAGGGAGGATGAATAAGGTATCCTTTTTGTGATATATATTTTTTCTAATATAATATTTGATTAATGTCATATATGAATAGGAGATAGTTGCTATTGAGACATGATGATTGAACTCTTCAGTTAGTTGTTCAAGTTGATACTATATATCAGCGCAATGATATGTTTATGATCTATAGAGAGTAGGATTGATTGAGAACACCGAGTCGATTATTTCGCCCTGCTTGAGATCCTAGGGCGAGGAATTAAGATGGAGATCTCCTTGGGTTGAGGGATCTCTGAACAATAGGGTCGTAGATGTTGCTTCCCTATCTATTACCCATATGGTTGGAGATGTTTCTCCCCTATCTTGGCCTTTGCAAAGTATATCCTAGTTGGCATCATAGCCACAAGAAAGGGCTTGTTGTGAATACCACTCCTAATCTAGAAAACAGGTTGAGAGAGTGCTTAGAGGTGTATAATACAAGATGATTATGATGTAGGTGTTATACTAAATGAATCTTGAGAGTCATTGTTGGGAAGATCAGTGGGAGATAGGATGGGTTGAGATGTGCTCCCATATATCACCTATTGTTCGATACGGGGTTGAAGATGTCTTTCTCCCCCATGAGATTCTGGGTTGAGATGTTCTTCTTGATGACAAGATCTTTGATGTTTCCTAGGTGGTAGCATTAGACTCCCTGATGTCAGCCATTTTGGGTTGAGACTGAGCTCCCCGAAGTAGATTCAGGTTGAGATGTGCTCCCTAATATTGTTTCAGATTGAGATGTGCTCTCCAACATGATAGAGGGTGCTAGCTTAGGCTACCCTTCAATGTCAAATTATTCTTCTTTGAGATCTGAGAATGTTCATCATATGAGTAGAGACAATCAAGAGATAAGAAAAGATGAGTAGAGATGAGAAGTTATAACATTTCATGACAAGATACTTGAGATTGGATATGATTTTATGATGAGATTCTCGCGATAATTAAATGATGTAGTTTGAATTTCTCCCTAGTTGAGAGGGAGTGCCAATTTGGCAGCTCAGTGATAAATTCCATCCATAGGACGAGATTCCTCTTTTTGAGAGGACCAATTTTGACTATTGAAGCACTCAATTTGGACAAGGGAAAGTGTATTTTTGAATTAAATCCCACATCATGTGCATATTTGATCAAGTCAGTCATAAAGAAAATTGGACACCTGTTGGGTCTTGAAATTGTCATTCATTTCCATTACACTTTCACTATCATGTATGTTATATCACCTCCATTTCAGCTTCATTTCACTACCATGTCACTACATTCATCTCATTCTCATTATCATTGGGCACATTTATGTTTTTCCAAACTTTATTAATTCTTAGCATTTTTAAGTGAATTTGTGGTTAAAAATTAGAAAATAATGTGCATATGCTTATATCTAACAAGTGGGATGAGATTGTTGACATGTGTAGGTCAAAAAGAAGCTTCTAGAAGACCTTTATGTGGCATCCTAAGGCCAAATTCGAATTTGAGTGGAGAGGATCATGGGATCATGAGGATATGTGTCACATTTCCTATTTGTATTGAAACTCTATGAAGACATGTCTTATCATTTCCTATTTTGATTAGAACTCTAGAGGTATAGGGAGAGATTCATGGACTCTCATTAATGAGATGACTTCTTATCTTTTTGTATAAATAGGAGATATCTCTCCTTCATTTGGTAGCTTTGGAGAGCTTTGTAAACTTTGTTTACTCAACTTGTTGTACATTGTAATTTCAAAGAATTTGAATAAAGCTCTGATGTTCCCAACATGGAAGGAGATGTGAAGTAGATGTCATGGAGCATATTAGAATGTAAGGTAGAATAGATTTTATTTTGTAGCCTTGCTTTGATTTCATTCAAATATGTCATTCTATTGTTTCTAACTTTAATAGTTTAGATTTTCCATTCATGCAAGTTTAATTCATGCAAGTGTGTTCAACCGGTTGATTGTAGATTTATCTAACTGTGTAATCTATGCTTAGCAAAATAGTCCAAGAAAGTATTTTCTAATTGGTGCTTAGAGCATTAGAGCACACATTAGATTAGTTTTTCTTTACATGTTTTGTATTTTGTTGTAATTTCATTTTTAGTTTTAGAACAATGAAGTATTGAATCCCTCAAAATGCTATCAAGGAGGTAGTTCTCCCAAAATTGTATGGCAGAGTGATAAAACACTTCATTTAGCTGTTATAGTAGATTAGTTGCAATTTCACTTTTAGTCTTAGCCTTTCATTTAAATTTCATTTTCAGTTTTAGAACAATGAAGTATGGAGTCCCTCAAAACGCTATCAAGGAGGTAGTTCTCCCAAAATTGTATAGCAGAGTGATAAAACACTTCATTTAGCTGTTATCATTGTTGCTTTCATTTCATAGACATTTTGTCGGTTTAGATTAATCTAACTATTCAAGGTTTTGATTTGTTTTATCTAATGTTCATTTCCTTTTCTCCCTTCTTTAGAAATTAGATTTTAACATTAAAAGTCATTAGATTTAGTTGACCATTAACATTTAGAGATTTTCATCCAAAAGCATAACTTTTCTTTCTTAGATTAATTTCCTTAAGCATAAGAAACAAACCCCCCCAAAACAACATAAACTATAAAACAACGAAGTAAGAAAAATGTTAACTAAGCTCATATAGTGCACCACACTTCATCAGTTTATGTTACCCGGATTGATAATTTATGTAGAGCAATTTAGGACACTAAATTGACTAGACAACGCCCATGGAAGGCTATAAATACAAGTGACCTCAACCTCATTTGGACATCATATTGGATTATTCTTCTATTCTCTTTCTTGGTTTTGGCTCACACAGGTCTGAGGATGGTTCCTGGATATTGGCTTACATAGGTTTGAAATTGCAGGGTTTGAAGCTCGCACGTGTGTTCTAGGGTTTTGGTTTTAAACTGCAGGCATGACACAAGTAGTTTTTGGTCACTACTGCAGGCATGTAGGACTATGTGTGTGGTTGAAGGGTTTCAGTCACACGCATGACACTCTCTTTGTGTGGCTGGGACCTAGGGTTTGGTTTTTCAGTTGATCGAAGTTTTCATAAGTTGACTGCATTGTTCTGAAGTTGACCATAGACAGTGACAGTTGATCGCAGGCATCTGAAGTAGGATTTTTTGGTTATTAGCTTTGTTGGGTTCATCTTATGGATGTTAATTATTTGATTTTGTTGGATAGGTTTATGATTGAAGATATGGATCATTATACTCTCTTTGTCGAATCATTCCATGACAATCTAATAAGAAGGAGAATTTGAAAGGGTTTTCCCCATTGCAGGTTTTTCCCTGGTCTTCGACCAATCCTAGTGTCTCTATGTGTGCATGTTTTTCTTGTATTGTTACTTTATGTTCCATTGCATTGATGATGATACTGTTGTTTCTACATATTTGCATATGTTGTTGAATAATGATGTAAATCTGAATAATGTTATGATGTTATGGGGTGAATTTAATATGGAAATAATGGAATGAAATTATCTAAAGTAAAGAACAACATAACCCTAAGAAAAATTAACACAATGTTGGGAGGATTTACATGAGACACCGCACTACCTCTCAAGGCACATACCCCATATGGATGTTCAATAGGCATGTCCTTTAAGGAATATTATTGTATTGGATTCCTAATCCTCAAAGAATATCCATCCTCTTTGACCACTGTTATCTTGGATAACCTATTCAATCCTCAATGGTGGTTGGTCCATGAGACTACTACCTATCTTGGATTCCCAATCCTTAAGGAGTTCTAGTCTTAGATGCTTATCCATTCCTCCATTCTCCCTCCATTGCTTTCACTAGACATACAATTATTAGTCATGGCTTAGTGCATAACACATGGAGAAGAGAATATGAAGTCCATCATCACTCTCTCTTAACTAGAGAGAAGATCCTCATTCCCTCTTGATTAGGGAATATATCCTTACTCCTTTTCAAAGATTAAGGAGATTACTTACACCCTATTAATCATCAATGAGTTTCCTTACTTCCTTTTACCTAGGAAGACATAACCACAAGCTCTTTATCTTGTCTCGAACTTCACCAATACATCAACTACTAGTTTTTCTATGGAGATATTCAAGTAATTGTTGCATAAGCTCTTGCATCACATCATATCATACTTGAGCTTTGACCTTCATGGATATTACCAGGAGTGAAACTCTTTCTTCAATATATGATAAGGTTTAGGCCATCAACCTTTCATATCACTTTCTTTTAATCATTATTAGCATCAAATACATTTTATTGAGCCAATCAATGTAGAGCTAGTCATGCTTCTCTTAATCGTTAGGAAAGTGATCTTCCATTTTCATCGAAACATGATCATTAGGTTATCCTTTTTGTATTTCTACCTTTTCCACCAAGATAGTGTAGACATATTAGCCATTCAATCTAATAAGGATTCCCAAGGTCATTCACGCAATCCATACATTCTTCGAATTGAGTTCAAGTGAGATAGTTGTTGATACATTGTCTCCATTGTTGTTCAACATGTCCTTATAGGTAGAAAAGTCATATCCTAAGTAGATAATCAATATCAAATCATAAATATCATGATGGCCCTCTTGTAACTTGTTTCCTTCGAGATCATTGTTCCTTTGCTTGGTTTTTATTCATATTTGTTGAAGCCTCAAATTGTCCTCAATTTTGACGTATTTTTCCTTCTTTTCATCTATTCCATACTTGTTTTTTGGCATCCTTATAGGTTATAAGATCATTTGAGTCATCTGAAAGCTGTAACATAAGGTATCAAACATTTGTAGCTCATAATATATATTTTCCTTATGAAAATGATTGAAATATTTCTATGGCTACCAAATTATGCAAGTTTCATGGCTAATGATAATTTATGCAGCTTAGTCCATAGTTAGACAAGTTCCAGAGACTTTGAAGAAAAAAAAGACATGGATAGATGCTAAATTTTGGAGAAAAGGACATCCACCTATTAGGCTTATTCAAAATATTATAAAGCTCGAGGATTTGATCATTGAAAGTATAAGTCAACTCTTGCATGTCTGCATGCAATGTTTTGAGGAAAATAGTTTCAACAACAGGCAAGTGTGGAAAAGCATGGAATCAATTGACCAAGCAACTGATTTCAAATTGTTGATGTGTAAATGTAGATCTTTCTCGTAATTTTCTACGTAAAGAGAAAATCATGAGAAAAACGATTTCTATTTCAATTTAAACACCTAGCTATCACTTTGTGAACTCGCCCTTCAACTTTTATTTTTTTTGGTTGTTGAAGATTAGGAACATTATTGCCTCGATCTAGAAGATGAGGAAAATCAAGAATTCAAAGTTTGTACTCATTTGAGATCTGAAACTCTGTTAATGCAATACTTTGTTCTATACTTGAATTATAAATGCATTTGTGACTAATTTAGTTTGAGTTCACACATACCTTGTGCTCAACAGGAGGGCCCCCTTAAGAGTTGTAAGATAGCTTAGTAATTCAGTTTCATTCCTTTTTAGAAATTTGTTTTCATTCAATTTTCAAATGTCTTGTGATTTTTTAATGTTATGCTTTTACTTAGTTTACTTGCTATTGGGTTATCTGCACAAGTTGAGCGATCACAATCAAAATAAAAAACACAAATATTTCTTTAATTATTTTATTACCTTATAATTTTTTGCTTAGTCTCAGATTTAAGTTAATGTTCATATTGAATCTAATCATAGCAATCCAACATTAGTAATCTACAAGATTTGTAGTCTATATTTCAATCATTGTTTTCAAGTTCATTTCAATTCTGCTTTTTAGTTAGATTTCTTCATAATGTTCCTAAAATAGATTTAATTTCAAAATCACTTGAATAGTTTCATTTCTACTCAAGATTTATTTCAAGTCAAGTAGCATAGGTTTTTTTTTGTGTTTCACCTTTGTCTTTCAATTCAGTGCAATAGCATAATCTCTTCATTCTACAAGATAGAGTAAAATTACAATTCTTGTTCTTAGATTATATTTTTAGTTCATTGCATTTTGATTTAAACAAGTCTTATATAAAAAAAACATGTGTTTATGCTTGATGAGGGAAAATATTGAATAGATTAAATTTACAATTTGCATTTGAATTTGATAGACTAGAATTTAAGTTCTTGATAAAAAATAAACATCCTTGCATATATAGTGCGCATACACTTTACAAGCAAACAAACCTTGGTTTGAAAATTTAATGATGTAATTTAAATACCAATTAAATTACCCAAAATTTTAGGTGCCATTGCCAGGGAAGTGTATATAGGACTTTACTTTTTATTTGCATATCATACTAGATGCATAATTAAAATCATATTAAAATAATTTAGGATGGATGTATAGAGAACGAGATTCTGGGGTTAGATTTGTAAGTAGAGGTAGAGGACGTAGTTCAATACCAACATTACCAACTAGCCCCGCTAGACCATGTAGTGCCACACCATCCACCAATACTCACATTCCATCCATAGCATGTAGACATAGACTCCCTAAATTACATAGGTCTAAAATTCAACCTAGGGATTCACCAACCTCATCCATAAAAGTTGTAGTTGAAATTCCTACATCCCCTACTGAAGGAGTCATATTTCTCTCTTCAGTAGGTGAACAAATCTTAGGAAATGAGTTAGAAGTGCCTAGTAAAGAAAAGGAGGAAATTTCTTTTGACATTCTATTAGTAGAAGAACCATAGAAAGAAATAGACAACCCTATTGAACCTTATATCATCTCTGAAGAATCTACAATGGCAAGGGAAGGGGAAGGAGAAGTACACAATGGAGATGGTGGACCAAGGATTAGTGGAGGAATAGATAGAGGAGGAGATAAATGAAGTCGAGGTGGAAGAGGAGATACATATACCATTGCTACCATGAAAAATATCTCACCTTTTTCCCTTCCTAATTTTCATGGATTAAGACTTGAGGATCCCGAAACATTTCTTTTTGGGTTTTAATTATTTTGCAGATCATATGATTATTTACTTGATATTCAAAATTTAAAATTATTTCTAGCCACTCTGAAATATGAAGCTCTTAAATGGTTCATGGGTCTAGGAATACAGTCTATTAGAGCATGGGATGATATGAAAATAATATTCCTTAAAAAATACAAATATTATTGTATGCATCGTAACCTTAAGGATGGAGTCTTTAATATGGTTCAAAGAGAGGATGAAAACCTTGAAGATATAGTGTAAAGGTTTAACTACAATTCAAGAGGGATAAAATACACAATTTAGATGAGGAGATATTATAAAGTATTTTGCTAAAAACCATAAGCGGTGAGTGGATTGATCTTCTCAGTTTAATGGGCAAAGGAGTTGTCTCCCAATTGTCATTTGATGAAATTTGTGAGATGTGAAAACACATTTAGAGAGGTAAGAAAAAATATTTGAAGAACCCAAGAGATCTAGTCATGTTAAGAGTAATCAAATCTGCATCTGGAACAATAAGTTGAGCAGAATTAGGAAATTTGCTAGACAACTATAAAACAAATATCCTTGGAAATCTTAGTGAACAACTGGGTACTTTAAGGATACAAAACAAGCAAAAAGCCTAGAATGTTGCACTGTCTATTTTATATCCCAGATGTAGGAAAAAAATGCTTTACAAGAATGTCCTCTTGATATTGTTGAAATATGTGTTATATGTGCAGAAAGTTATGACACAAAAGAATGTCCCTCAATAACTAGGCTTAAGGTTGTTTTCCAAGATTAAGCAGGAACAAGTCAAGTTGAATCACTTTGTTTTGTTTCTCCTAAGATACCTTGGAAACCTAGAAAAAAAGGTATGGTACAAGATCCCAATGCACAATATCAATCATATGCTTAACTATAAAGTAATTGGAATGCACATATGCCTTAGAAAACTTGGCTACCTCAACCCAAAAACTCATCTTAGTCATGGGGTTGGAAACTTTCTTATGGTAGAAATCCTTAGTATCCTCAATTCCAACAACCATACCCTCAATACCCACCTCACTTTATCCTTCTTAATATTCATAACCCACTCAATGACAATTCCAACCCCATCTAATTTCAAGTCAACCACTTCCCTTACCATCCACTCCATTCCCTCAAAAATCCAATCAAATACTTGCTCAACCACTTCCAAATCCAATAAATAAATCCCCTCAACAACCAATCTATAATGTTGATGGTCAAAATTTTCAAGCTTGTGTTATAACCCCTCTAGGTTTAAATTATGTCCAACTTAGATATGGTAGGTTTTTTCCAAAGAAGACACCACCAGTTTTCATCCAAGAATTTAAGGAGGATAAAATTCCTGAAAAAAGAGGCATCTCTTGATCAATAAAAAACACCTCCAAAGGAAGATGTTCCTATACAATTTGATGATAACAAAATAAAATCAAATCCTACAAGTCCTCTTGTAGAGAAACCTTTTATCTCCCTACAAAGTCCTCCTTTCCTAAAAGGCTTCAAATTGATAAGGGAATAGAAAGACAAATCATTTTACCCGAATAAAATATGCTAGATGAATTGAAAAACATTTGCATCAATATTCCTTTACTTCATGCTATAAATGAAATACCTATATTTTCAAAAATAATAAATGTGTTTGCATTAAAAAACCAAGAAGAAAAAGGAAAGACATTAAAATGATTCAATTGGTAGGAAAAATTGCAGATATTATGATGGGGAAACCAATAGTTTAAAAATATCTAGATCCATGTAGCCCGATTGTAAAAATTCATATTAATGGTACTGATATTCCAAACACTTTGATGATTTAGGAGCAACCATTAATATAACGAGCAAGCAAACAATGGATCAATTAAAGCTTCCTAATCTTCGATATACCCCAGCTTTATTGCTATTAGCAGATAGATCTGTTATCGAACCTAATGGTATATTAGAAGATGCACCTGTAGCATTAGATTCATGGGAGTATCATGTTGATTTTATGTTTTTAACTCCCCAAAATAATTTAGGATGCCATCCATTGATCCTTGGTAGACCTTGGCTAGCTACGGTTGATGCATTTATAAGTTGTAGATCTGGTGATATGTATATTTCTAATGGAAATTCTACTAAGAGATTCACATTATATCCACCTGCAAAAACAATAACTGAAATAGAAAGTGAAGTTTGGATTGATGATGATAATGAAGACTTTGAAGATATTCAACCTATATTTACTCTTTCACAAATAGTCGAGGAGGATTAATTAATAAATTTGACGAATAATAATGATTCTTCTTCATATTGTGAGCAAGATCAAAGTTTTCAGGAGCAATGTAATATTGAATATTTATCATCTCAACAATCTAAAGTAGCTTTACATTCCATGGAAAAGTTTGGAAACTCTCTAGTAGAATTTTCTATAGGCAAAACATTAAACATTAATAACAACTTGGAAGAATTCAAAAGGAAACAATTGATAAAGATGTTACAAATACATTCCTCTCCATATGCATGGGAATATATTGACATAAAAGGAATTGACCATAATACATGTATGCATCACATTTACATTTAGGAAAATGCCAAACTAGTAAGACAATCTCAGAGAAGGATGAATTCCAATTTGAGAGAAATTGTTAAAGAAGAACTACAATAATTTCTTAATGTGAATTTCATTTACCCAATATTAGATAGTCAATGGGTTTCACCTTTAGTGATTGTTCTTAAGAAGAATGGAAAGTGGAGAGTGTGCATTGATTATAGAGAATTGAATAAGGCTACTTTGAGAGATCATTTTCCTTTACCTTTCATTGATCAAGTCTTAGATACTTTAGCAGGGAAGAAATATTTTTCATTTCTTGATGGTTTCAGTGGATATAACCAAATTCAATTGACACCAAAAGGTTAAGATAAAACAACTTTTACATGTCCATGGGGTATGTATTCTTACATGGTACTTCCTTTTGGATTATGTAATGCACCTACAACATTCCAAAGAGAAATTTTAGGTATATTTTTTTGACTTGATTCATGATTGTGTAAAAGTTTACATGGATGATTTCATTGTCAATGTAAATACTTTTGAATAAGCTCTTGAAAAAATATAAAAAGTTCTCATTATATGCAAAGAAGAAAATATTTCATTGAGTTATGAAATTGTTCTATGATGTTTAATGAGGGAATAGTTTTGGGTCACCATATTTCAGGAGATGGAATCAAGGTGGATGCATATAAGGTAGAGGTAATATCTAAAATTTTAGTTCCTAATTGTCAAAGAGATGTTAGAAGTTTTCTAGGTTTTACATAATATTACAAAATATTCATATAAAACCTCACAAAAAATAGCTTCTTCACTCTTTAAACTTCTTACAAAAGATTGTGATTTTGTTTGGAATTTTGATTGCCATAAAGCATTTGAACCATTGAAACAAAAAATTACTGAAGCACTAATATTAAGAGGTCCTAACTGGTCTGTCCCTTTTCATATTTCAACTGATGCTTCAGATACAACTTTAGGAGTTGTGTTGGGATAGAAAGACTTGACTCCTTATGTTATTTATTATACAAGAAAAAAATTGACTCCTATAGAGTTAAAATACAGAATAACCGAACATGAGTTTTTAGTTGTTGTTCATGCCATCAATAAGTTTAGACATTATATTATTGGTTATGAAACTTCCATTCATACAGATCATTCTGTTATAAGATATTTAATGAATAAACCAATTAATAATGGTGGGATTATTAGATGATTGTTATTATTACATGAATTCAATATTGCCATTATAGATAGGCCAAGAAAGGAAAACACAGTTGTTGATTTCCTTTCCACGATGCAGAATGATAATATCGATATCCTTATAAAGGATAATTTTCCTGACGAATATCTTTTTCCAGTTGTTAGCGCTTGAGATTTCACCTCAGGCTGAGAAAGGCAAACCTTCAAGGCAACATCAAACCATTTCACCTCGTAGCTAGCCCTACGGGGTATGAGAAGGCTCTCTCTGGTCAATCTCGGTGGATTTTTCAATAGGATGAGTTGACCAATTAGAAACACTGATATTAGGCTAGTAAACTGATTTGAAAGTTGATTTGGGGGTTTTTTGGGGTTTTTTGGTGGCAAGTTGAGGATCTGCAATTTAGGGTCGGGATGAGCTCAGTTTTTGCAGGTGGGTCTTGGGCAAGGTAGGAGTTCGTGCTGATGCCTTTAGCTGAGATGGATGATCAAGGAGAAAAGAAGAGAAGCTAAAGAGGGAAAACAATGACTTTGAATCCTCTCTAGAAAGTGGAAAACATAAATATTAAACAAAATTGAAAGCTGAGCATGGCATGCATGAATTCGAACTTTATCACTTCTTTCGTTTAATTAGCAGCAATAGAATGAGATATGGAACACATAAACACACTTACAATGACAAGTAGGAAACACACCATCAGCACAATAATCCACAAGAATCCACAATGATGTCTGCAAAACCCCGGCCTTCCTTTTCCTCAAATTGCAGAGATACAAGTAAAATATACAATAGAGCTTCTCCCTCTAGAGTCCAACCATGAAAATGAGTGAGAGAAGGCATAATATAGAAGATCTAACTCCTTTCCCCACCTCTAGGGGTCGAGCTCAGCTTTCTAGGAGTTGTTGCAACTAATTCTAAACTAATCACTAGATAATAGGCAGTCAAAACAACTTGCCTCTAAAACTTAGGAATCCTATCCATGCATTAAATATTTGCCATTTACATCAAGGAAACTTCTAGAAGTGTTCAAGGAGAGTAAAAGTATCTAAGTACCATGAAAATTACACAAAAATCCATCATTTACATGCCTCAAAAGTCAACCAAAGTAAAAACAGTGTTTTGCTGGCCGAACTGGTCAAAACAATGAAATTTCCTTGAGTGGTCGCGCCCCTCACTTTGACTGGTCGCGCGCATTGACAGCTCTGTTTGAGGGCCTTCCCAGTGTCCAAATCAGGTGCAAGATAGCTCATTGGAAAGTTCTGTGAGTCTACTTTCCAACCCCACTAGAATTTCTGAATTTGGAGTTGATTTGGCCCCTCAAAAGTCATTTCTCCCAAGGCAGATTTCTGCAACTCAAAAAAGGGGCAGAAAGTCAAAATTTGCATGTATTTTGAGCTTTTGGGAGCCCAAATATTCATAAAATCTGAAAACCATCCATAGGCAAGTGTGTTTTTGCATGAAAATTCCAAAAATGTAGAGTTTTCCGCGTTCTGAGCTGTCCCCATGACTGGTCGCGCGCGGGGTGAGACCACTCAAATGGCCAAAACCTGTAAAATTCTCAAAAATGCCAAAAATGCCTCAAAAATCTCAAAATTTCTTGGGTTTGATGCTAGGAGGAGGCTAATGAGTATCATGGTGAGTGAGAGAAGCCTCGGTCAAGATGCGGAGTGGGTTGGTCTTCTTCTTCCGTTTTTGTGCTTTGGCCAACCACCTTGGATCCGACGATTGTAATTTTGACATTTCTCTAAAACCATGACACCTGTGCAAAAAGTGAAAGATGTTTTTCTTCTTTGTCATGTTATGGACAAAAACCTCTCTTAGTTTCCGAAAATTCATCTTTGACTGATCTGAAACATCATTTGAGTGAACTTGCCCCGATGTGTGAAACAAGGAATTTTGTCGAAATGAAGCGAAATGAAGGGGATAGGGGGCTTCTAAATTCTTGGGAAAATTTTTGGGAGTGGGGAGGGATGTTAGGAAGCAGGGGAAAGTGGAATCTCAGAGATTGAGTGAGGGGAAGGGTTCGAAAAGGGCAAACCACAGGCCCAACCTAGAAAATTGCCAGGTTGTAGCTAGAAGCTAGGGTTTGTGCGAAAATGAGGAATTTGGCAGATCTAAGGGATGGGAAGTGTTTGATAAGGTACTTTAAGGATAGGG
>APFE030104915.1:38951-61491 GCA_000404065.3 Pinus taeda | reverse complement strand
AGGTGTATGAACATCAGTAAACAAGTTTTGCCGATGATTTGACCATCCGAGAGAAAATGGCTTCAAAACCCTAGGAGAGGGAAATGACCTTGCCTAGGCGCAACTGAAGCATGAACAAGACGTAAAATGACTCATTAGACACTGACATGATAATGACAACCCTATGAATGATGATAGACTCAGCTAAATGATGACATAGACCGCCATTTGGACAACTTTAGAAGGAGTGAAAGCAAACCCTAGACCTAATGCCTAGTGACCAAATTTTGCTTGAAAACTCTTTGAAATGACAAAATTTGACCTTGACACTTCAAAATAACTTTGTAAGAGCATGTTTGATCACTGGAGGAAGGCTGGAAAGACTGAAACTAACACCAGTATCTATTAAAAATCCTTTGTTTACATGCATTGATTACTAGTTGGCTACAGGAAAGTCCCCCCACATTTATCAACTAAGAAAAGACAAAAAGTTATCAAAAACAATGCACCTTACTCATGAATAGAGGGATAAATATATTGAACTGGACTTGATTTGATTATTCGAAGATGTGTTTGAGAGGATGAAGTACTAGAGATATTAAAAGCTTTCTATAATGAACCATGTGGAGGACACTTCGTTGATATGAGAACTTCATACAAGGTACTTCTTTTGGGATACTACTAGCCCTCTCTTTTTAGAGATGCTAGGGAATATGTCAAAAGATGTGGTAGTTGCTAGAGAATGGGAAAGCTCATTTAGTCAAATGAAATGTCTCTATAACCTCAGGTACTTATAGAGCCTTTTGAAAAATGGGCCCCTAGATTTTTTTGGTCCAATTTGTAACAAATTTGGGTTAAAAGTTCATGTAATAAAAGTTAATAAAGGAAAAATAAGATCACAGTCAAGGGACACTTATTCCAAGCTGAATGTTGGGCAAAATATCCTAGTGGGAATCACTTGAAGTATTTATGGCTAAAGGGAATTTGGAAAAGGCGATGGAAAAGGCTTTGAAAAGGGAAAAAAGTCATTTTTGGAATTTTATTTATGAAAATAAAGAAATTAGGAGAAAAGGGAGGTGAAAGGTCACAGGTTGCATGTGAGGAGGAAAATGAAGGAAAATAATGGAAAATTGAAGAAATTAGAGGCATGAATAATAAAAATACATTAGAGCTTCAATGGGTAGCCTTTGTCAGTTTAGTTTTGGAATTATTTTTCAGAGAAGAGAAGAGCGCCAAGAGGAGAAGGAAAGAAAACAAGCAAAGAAAAGCAAGGATCAAGTAAGGAAAAGTTGGTTCAAGCATCTTCAACAAGAATACTTGTAGGTAACATGTTGCATGTATGATGTCCTAGTTGTTTTTGGCATGCATGGTATGTGCATGTTGGTATTTGGTTCTCTTGTTGTCATTGGCATAGGTTTTTCGAGGTTTGACAATGGATTTTTTCCTAGCCTTGCCATTTCCAGATAGCCATGGTGTGATGGGGTTGTTCTCAGTTTGAGATTTGGATTGCCATAAGATTTTGGATCTGGGTGAGGTGGTCTCAGGAAAATTCCAAAACCCTAGGAATCCCTTGACCAGTAATGGTGGGATACAAGCTAGAGCCTAAGGGTGGAGACAGGAAAATTCCTCAAGGTATTGGAGAAGAAATTCTGAGGCGTCCAATCTTGGTTTGGTTTTGTGATCTAGACACTAGTTTAAGTGAGGTCACAGTATGGCGAGGGTGGAGGTGGTTTAACATATGGATTCCCTTGGTTGTTTATTGATTGGTTTATCCCATGAGATCCCACATTCATGCTTGGAATATGGCACGAAGGTGATTAATTGAAAGAAATATTTGGTTAAGCTAATCTATGGTCGGGTGGTATGTGGAAGTCTCGAACTTGGTTGGATTTTGCCTATGTTTAATATGATCTAATTTCCTCTTTCTTTTGATGAGTAAATGTACTTGTTATTATGTGGCTTTAATGGTTTTTCTCTCATATTATTTATTTTATTATATGCTAGTTATAAGCATGGTTATTTGATAGTTCTTAGTCATGGCTCTTTTCATGATTTTACTTGTAATTGAATGAATAATGAATGAAAGACCTAATTGATGTTATGAAAACTAATGTGAGAAGGCAGTGACCCTTATTGTTAAACCTCAAAAAAGTTTTCATATCATTATGTTCAGATTTGCATTCATGGCCTATAGGTTGTAGGTTTACCAAGTGTTTGAAGGAATGCTAGTCTCGGTTGGGGAAGGTTAGGTCAAGTCATGGTTTTAGTTTTGTTTTATAAGCATTATTTCTATGTCTTTTATGAGTTTTTGAAGTTTCATGGAGTTCTGGGCAGAGACTAGGTCCTAGCCTTGGAAAATAGGCTTAAATATCGCAGTTGTTGGCATAACATTGGCAGAAAAAGGCTATAGTCACACTAAGGCAGGCTCATGAGAGTGACTAGAGGATCTCAGTGTCTTAGAGGGCTTGGAAAGGGAGCGACTGAGGCTCTATGTCAATGAAATGCATTTTCATCTAAGGGAATGGACACATGGAGGGGTTGGGTTGCTCCTGAAGGTCTTGTAGTACCCAATGGAAGTCAATAAGGTCTCAATTTGTCGAATCCATTTCCTTAAGGTCATATAGGAGGTTGAGTATTATCATAGTGACCCTCAACTCATGTTTACCCCAGGCAAGTAGATGAAATTGGGTAAATGTGGGGGGAGGTGGTTACAGGGTGGTATTAGAGCGGGTTGTGCTCTCTTCAGTAAAGTTTGATGTTGTCAAGGTTATGGTTGTCATGCATGGGTCATGGTATATATTTTTCATGGCCATGCATGATGTTATTATGTTATTATTCTGATGTGTTAATATGATCATATGGATATGATTATGATTATAAATGTACATGCAAATGTGGATTGATATTGCAGATGAGATAAGACTCCCCTGAACATCACTAAGGTATGGATTTGACTTTGGTATCTATTTGGTTTATATGACATGGTACATTTGTAGGAAGAAGAGAATCAAAGATTACGAGAAAAATGGTAGACTACAATTCTCATGACTCTCTCTACAGATTAGTTGGGCAACAAGGAGAAGAGTATTTTCCTAGTATAGCATATACATTGAAGAGCTTGAGGGCAGAGATCAGAAGTTGCAAAGCAGACAATGACAGGTTAGTTGAGGCTCAGGAAAGGCTTGTGAGGGCTTAGGAGAAGTAGGTAGAGGTTAATGCAGCAATCCTTCAGAGCTTGTTAGAGTTACGGAGATAGGGACAGTTGAGGATCAGTCAAGAGCAGGAAGAGAAAACTAATCGAGCCTATGGTAGCAAGTCTTAGTCTAAATATAGGTGGCAGATAATTGGATACACCTGATAGGAGGACTGGTACGTATGGGCATCATTCTAGTTCCTCATCCAAGAGATATCATCACAATCATCACCATCATCATCCTTATAGGAGGGGTTAGTACTTACTTGAGGAGTTCAAGAAAGTCAAGCCCCCTAAATTTGATGGAGAGATGAAGAAGGCAGAAGATGCAGAGGCACGGTTTCTTGGGATGAATAAATTCTTTAGATTGCATAGCTACTCAAAGAACATGAAGCCAACATATCCACCTTCAGTCTTAAAGGGAAAGAAAATATTTGGTGGGAATATGTGAAGAATGTCAAGGGCATTTGGGAAGACGAGTTGATTTTGTAGGAGTTTGAGAGACTCTTCAAGAAGAAGTACTTTTTGGAGAGTTACTATGATGATAGAGCCAGGGAGTTTTATGAGATGCAGATAGGATGTATGAGAGATGATGAGTACACTATCAGGTTCCTAGAGCCATTGAGGTATGTGCCTTATCTAAAGTATGAGAAGGCTAAGATTTAGAGGTTCATCAATGGGTTTCCAATAGCATATAGAGACTGGATTGAGTTTGATAAGCCTAGATCGCTAGAGGAAGCCATCCGGGAATTGAAGCGTTGTTATGAGCAATCAGAGTGAAAATATGAGCCTAAACATGAATTGAAGTGAAATGAGAAAGTTAAAGGGAAGTTTCCACCGAAGCCGGGAATACCTCAGGATGTAGGGGAGAAAGAAAATGTGGTTCCTTAAAATAAGTTCAATACAATTGAGAAGGGACATGGGTCACAGCCTGAGAGCAATAGACTAGTGGTGAAGGGAGAGGATCATTGCAGTGTTGGATATGTGGCAAAGATCATCATAAGAAGGATTTTCCATTATACCAGGGAGGTTGGTCTCACTATATAGTTCTCAGGATGCGCAAACAATTGGGGATGTTGGTCATAGTATTCCTCAAATCTATGTAGTTGTGGACAACAACAAGGCATATCACTAGGCATCCATTATTGAGATGTAAGGTAAGCTTTGTGGTTGAGTTATTTCTATTTTGATTTATCTTGGATCTAATTATAGTTATGTTAATCTTGACCTGGTGGATAAGTGTGGCTTGAGAAAATAAGTGCATGCAGTGTCTTGGTTGGTGTAGTTGGCTACAAGTACCAAGAAGAGATTGCATCACTAGGTAAGAGCCTGTGCGTTTGAGTTGAATGGTATGACTACAACAACACATTTGAATGTACTGCCATTAGGATCATACAATATGTTGTTGGGTATGGATTGATTGTATCTTCATAGGACCAAAGTAGATTGTTATGACAAGGCTATTGAGTGCATGTATGATAATGGGGAAAAGAGAATCTTGCAGGGAAAGAAGAAGCCTACATCAGTGAGGATGCTCACAACTATGCAGGCTAAGTGTAGTTGTAGGAAAGGGTGTGTAATGTTTGTAGTTCATATTTCCAGTGACAAGGGTAAGGATGTCGAGGATACAGAAATCTTCAAGAGGTATCATGTACTACAACAGTGTTAGGAAGTGTTCCAGCGGAGATTTAGGAGTTGCCTCCCCACAAGGAAGTGGATTTTAATATTGATTTGGTACAAGGGGAAGCACCAACATCAAAAGAACCTTACAGGATGAGCACACTGGAGTTGGTGGAGTTGAAGTTGCAGTTGGACGAAATGCTATACACTAGGCCAAGTGTATCACCTTGGGTTGCACCAATATTGTTCGTGAAGAAGAAGGATGGTACTCTCAGGTTGTGCATTGATTACAAATAGTTGAAAAAGGTGAAGAACAAGAACATATATACGTTTCCAAGGATTGATGACTTGTTTGATAAATTGAAGGGAGCAACAATGTTCTCAAAGATTGACTTGAGATCAGGATACCATTAGGTACGCATCAAAGAAGAGGACATCTACAAGACTGCCTTCAAGACCGTGTATGGGTATTACAATTTTGTTGTTGTTCCATTTGGTTTGATTAATGCGCTAACTAATTTTATGTGCTTGATGAATAGTGTGTTGTGTCCTTATCTGGACAAATTTGTTATTGTATTCATTGATGACATCCTGATATATTATAAAAATGAGGAAGAGCATTTATAAATAGTGTTGAGGTTGCCAAGAGAACATCAGTTGTATGCCAAGCTTAGCAAGTTCAGTTTCTTTCAAACAAAGGTGCACTACATGGGAGATGTTGTTTCCAAGGAAGGAATAGGAGTAGATTTAGAAAAGGTAAGAGTTATCACGGAGTGGGAAGCTCCTAGCGATGTGGATAAATTAAAATCATTCATGGGGTTAGAAAGTTACTATAGGAGGTTCATCAGGAACTTCTCACGCATTTCTTACCCTATTACATCATTCCAAAGAAAAGGTAGGAAGTTTGAATGGCCAGAGAAGTGTGCAGCCAGTTTTGAACAATTAAAGTAGTTGTTGACGAATGCTCCAGTGTTAAATATTGCATATCCAGATAAAGAGTTAGTAGTCTGTACAAATGCTTGCAAGAGAGGGCTTGGTGGAGTCCTTATGCAGGAGGGATAGGTGATATGTTATGCATCCAGGAAACTAAATGAGCACAATCATAATTATCTTACTCATGATCTTGAGTTGGTAGCTATTATTCATGCCTTGAATATGGGGAGACATTATCTTCTTGGTAGGAGGTTTGTGTTGATGAGCGATCATAGTAGGTTGAGATATCTTTTTGACCAACCGAATTTGAATGTTAGACAAGCTAGATGGTTTTCCATAATTATTGATTTTGACTTCGAGATCAAATACATCAAGGGTAAGGAGAGCAAGGTTGCAGATGCTCTCAATAGAAAAGTGCAGTTGAACCATGTTGCAACGGTGAGATCATATGGGATAGATTTAAAAGATCGAATCTTACAGGCAGAATAACAGGATGGTAGGTACATGGAGCTTATGCATAGGCTACAACAGGGTACAGGTGACTAATACATAGACTACCATCTCACGGAAGATGGCTTGGTGAGATCTAGGGACAGGATCTATGTGTCGGATGACAGTGAACTCAAGAAGCTTATCTTGAGGGGGTTTCATGTAAAATCATGTTCAGGTCACCCAAGATACCAGAGGGCATTGACAAAAGTGAAGAAGTTCTACTATTAGCTGAATATGAAGAAGGAAGTGGAAAAATTAGTAGCTAGATGTTTGGACTATCAGCCAGTGAAAGCAGAGTGTAAGCATCCAGGTAGATTGCTTCTACCTATTCCGATTGTAGAATGGAAATGGGAGGTCATTTCCATGGATTTCATAACAGGTCTTCCGAGGACATCGAGGCAACATGATTCGATCATGGTTGTGATAGACGTGTTGAGAAAGGTAGCTCACTTCATCCAAGTAAAGACTACCTATTCATCTAGTGAGGTGGCACAGGTCTTCATTAGGAATGTCATGGGATTGCATGGTGTTATGAAGAAGATTGTGTTAGATAGGGATGCCAAGTTCACTTACATTTTTTGGAAGGAGTTGTTTGCAGGTTTGGGGACAGAGTTGTACTTCAGTACAACTTATCATCCATAGACAGATGGACAAACAGAGAGGGTCAACAATATAATGGAGGATATGTTGAGGATGTATGTGATGCACCAGCGAAGGAGATGGGAGGATTACCTTCCATTGGTTGAGTTTTCATATAACAATGTTTACTAGGAGTCACTGAGGATAAGTTTGTTTGAGGCACTGTATTGGTGGAGTTGTAACACTCCCATCAGTTGGAGTGATCCAGTGAACATGGTACTTATTGGATCAGACATGTTAGCAGACATGGAACAAGAAATGCAGGTTATAAAGAAGAAACTAAAGGCAACACAGGACAGACAAAAGAGTTATGCAGACCAACACAGAGCATTTAAGGGATTTCAAGTTGGGGAGAATGTGTATTTGTGCATCAAGCCCAAGAAGAGCTCGTTAAGGATTGGAACATGTGCCAAGCTGGCACCACGTTATTGTAGGACTTTTTAGATCCTTAAGAGGATTGGAATAGTGGCCTATAGACTTGCACTGTCTCCGATAGTGAAATTCCATGATGTTTTTCATGTTTCATTGCTTAAAAGGTATGTAAAGGATGTTAATCACATTATTAATTGGTTTGTATTACGGGTGGAGTAAGAAGGAGAATTCCAACCAGAACCTCAGTGCATATTGCAGTAGAAACATCTCATGCTCTGGAACAAAGAAATTTAGCAAGTTAAAGTGCAGTGGAAGCACTTTGGGCTTGATGAAGCTACATGGGAGATGGTTAATCAAATGCAGGATATGTATCCTTTATTGTTTGCTGATGGAGTAAAATGAGTTTGGTATTGTACCTATTTATTTATGGTTTTTATTATAAATACCACTTTGAGCTGTGTTATAAAGCTCTCATAAGTGGTATGGTTGTCATGTTTGTCATGATGGTTTTTATTTTACGCAGGTTGTTATTGTAAATACTACAACGAGCTAGGTTATAAAGCTCCATGGGAAGTATGTTTTTATTTTCAGCGGTTTTGTTGATTCTAGTTGTCAGAGAACACCGAAGATGGTGTTCCCCTAAGGGGAAGGGGTCTCTAATAGCCCCAGGTTAAAATTTCATGTAATAAAAGTTAATAAAGGAAAAAATAAGACCACGGTCAAGGGACACTTATTACAAGTTGAAAGTTGGGAAAAATATCCTAGTGGGCATCACTTTATGTGTTTATGGCTAAGGGGAAATTGGAAAATGTAATGGAAAAGGCTTTGAAAAGGAAAAAAGGCATTATTGGTAATTTATTTATGAAAATAAAGGAAATTAGGAGAAAAGGGTGGTGAAAGGTCATGGGTTACATGTGACGAGGAAAATGAAGGAAAATAATGGAAAATTGAAGAAATTAGAGGGATGAATAATAAAAAGACATCAGAGCATCAATGAGTAGCCTTTTGTTAATTCAGCTTTGGAATTAGTTTTTAGAGAGGAGAAGGAAAGAAAGAAAGAAAAGAAAGGACAAGGAAATCTAAGGAAAGCCAAGGAAGGAAAAGGAAAGAAAGGATCAAGCTAGGAAAAGTTGGGTCAAGCAAATTCAGTAGGAATACTTTCAGGTAACAGGTTGCATGTAGAATTTCCTAGCTGGTTTTGGTATGCATGGTATGTGCATGTTGGTATTTGGTTCTCTTGCTATCATTGGCTTGGGTTTTTTTGGGTTTGACAGGGGATTTTAGCCCATCCTTTCCATTTTTGGATAACCATGGTATGATGGGGTTGTTCTCCATTTGAGCTTTTGATTGTCAAAAGATTTTGGATCTAGGTGAGGTGGTCTGAGGAAAATTATCAAAGGCCTAGGAATCCCTTGACTGGTAATGGAGGGATACACGGTAAAGCTTGAGGGTGGAGATGCAAAAATTTCTCAAGGTATTGGAGAATAAATTCTTAAGCATCCAAGCTTGGTTTGGATTTTTGATCTCGAAACCAGTTTAGGTGAGGTCACGGTATGGTGAGGGTGGAGGTGGTTTAACCTTTGGCTTCCTCTGGTTGTTTATGGATTGGTTTATCCCATGAGATCCGACATTCATGCTTGGAATGTGGCATGGGGGTGATTGGCTGAAATAAATATTTGGTTCAACCAATCTATGGTCGGGTGGTATGTGGAAGTCCTAAACCTGGTGGGATTTTTCCTATGTCTAATAAGAGCTAAGTTCCTCTTGCTTTTGATGGGTAAATGTACTTATTATTATGTGGCTTTAATGGTTTTTCTCTCATTGATATTTATCTGGTTATAAGCATGGTTATTTGACAATTCTTAGTTATGGCTCTTTTCATGCTTTTACTTGTAATTGAATGAATAATGAATGCAAGAACTAACTGATGTTATGACAACTAATGTGAGAAGGAAGTGACCCTTCTTATTAAACCTCAAATAAGATTTTAGGTCATTATGTTCATATTTTCATTCATGATCTGTAGGTTGTTGGTTTACCAAGTGTTTGATGGAATGTCAGTTCCAGTTTGGGAAGGTCGGGTCAAGTCTTGGTTTATGTTTTGGTTTACAAGCATTATTTATATGTCTTCTATGAGTTCTAGAAGTTTCATGGAGTTCTAGGCAAAGACTGGGTCCTAGCCCTGGAAAATAGCCTTAAATCTCACAGTCGTTGGCATAGCACTGGAATAAAAAGGCTATAGTCGCACTTAGATAGGCTCATGAGAGCGACTAGAGGTTCCCAGTTGCTTGGAGGATGGACACCTGGAGGGGTTGGGTTGCTCCTGAAGGACTTGTAGCACCTAAGGGAAGTCAATAAGGTCTTAAGTTGTCAAATCCATTTCCTTAAGGTCATATAGGAGGTTGAGTCTTATCATAGTGACCCTCAGCTCATGTTTACCCTGGGCAAGCCGGTGAAAGTGGGTAAATGTGGGAGGAGGCGGTTACACAATCAACCCTCCATCAAAACAAAATAGTTTTATTCTTGTTTGTACTAATTATGTTAAAAAATGGGTATAAGCTAAGCCACTTCCTTTTGCTACTAAAAATGTTGTAGTTAGATTTCTTTTTGAGGATATTTTCACTCATTTTGGTGTCCCAAGGGAAATTATGACAGATCAAGGTACTCAATTCACATCCAAACCAGTCCAAAAAATTATGGAGCAATATTAAAGAAAACCACCAAATTCCACTCCATATCATCCAAAATCCAATGGAAAAGTGGAATCTACCAACAAAATACTTGAAGAAATCTTGACCAATATCATACACTTACACATAAGAGATTAGGAAAAAAGGCTTCCAAAGGCACTTTGGGCATACTCTCACATGGATAAACACTACTAGAAATGCTCCTTATGAGCTTGTATATGGGAAACAAGTCTTACCTCCAATTAAATTCCAGGTGGAGACTTTTAGGACAACAACAAAGTTGGGGCTTGATCTATTTAAAGCTCAAAAACGAATATTGGCACACTTGAACGAGCTAGATGAGCTCTGAAAAGATAACATACAAAGAACAAACATAATCCAACTACAATGGACTAGATGGCATGACAAATTCATCAAATTCAAGAAATTCAAGCCAAGTGATTGGGCTCTTCTTTTTTATTCTAAGTTTAAGGATTTTCAAGGAAAATTTCAAACACGTTGGCATGGTCCCTATGAAATAGATATTATTTTTTATAATGGTGCAGTTAGAATCAAAACTATTGATGAAGAAAAGGATACCTTCTGTGTTAATGGGCATAGGTTAAAGTTATATCATAATCCCTTGAAAGAAAAGAATTTGGAAAAAATTTGCAAGAGAATTCTGATTTGAAGCTCGTAAGAAAGGAAGTTTTTTCTTCCTTATCACTGAAAGAATTGTAGTTTATTTTTCCTCTAAAAAAACAAATAAAGAATTAAATTTAAATAATAATAATAATAAAAGAAAAGGAAAAGAGAAAAAAATAATAGGAGCATAGGTATGAAAACCAAGATCACTAGCATTTCTATGCAAAAAACCTTAGCTGAAAACCAAGGGATCTTGGCAACTAAGATTTTCACATCTCCCTTCTTTCTTTTTCCCATTTATTTTGTCCCACTTTGTCTTTGGAATAAATTTTCGAGTCTAATAATTTTTTTGAGGACCTGTTTCTCTTTTTAAAGAGAAATATCCAATAAGTTGCAACACTCTCAGAAGTATTCAACATTAATAAAGCTCAACTACATCAACATCAACAAGCTTTTAAACAAAAAAATAAATTGAGGAAGAAGTTGTATAATTTTCACTATTCCATAACTCAGTCAAAATTCCGTAGCTAGTGACATACATGCAACATTATTCAACTAGTAAGCATTCAAAAGGCATCATGAACCTGCAAAAGGAATCAAGTGGTTACATCAAAGGTTTTCACATAGAGTATTAAGTTAATTTTCATCAAAGTAATGATAGATTTATGAGCTTATTTAATGGTCTTGATACACCGATTGAAATGCTCACTGCACATATAACTCTAACCTATTATCCTTGCCATAACTCACTTCATCATTATAAGATATTTCCACCGCCTATCTATCATTAAAAATCTCCTAAATCCTAACAATCCTACAAAAGCAGATCAAATTAACTCATGGGAGATTATAGCAAGCATAAAACTTTTATTCAAATTCAATCACCTTTCTATTTCATTCACACCCTACCACCATCAACCCATCTAACCACTCATCTACTCATATGTTTCCATCCATCCTTGTCAAAAGAGGCAATTTGAGGGCACAAATTCTTTATCACCATGGGTGTTATTGTCAGGATTGAATCACATGGAATCAATTTCCTCAATGCTTATCCAAGACTCAGAGACTAGTCGCAAAAGGTAAAATGGCTTAAATTATTTGAAAAAATTGATGAGTATGAAGTAAAGGTAACGAGCGCATTTTCTAGAGCATTTGACCATGTTGACGCTAAGATAGCTGACATAAGGCTGAAAATTACGAAATCCTTCATGCAGAAGCTACATAACTTGCTTGCCATGGTGAACGTTGGCTCGAAAAACAAAGACTTAAAGATGAATAATGGAAAATATTTCTATATGATCCAAACAAGAATACATCGGCATTCAAGAAGGGAATTATGGTCACAACATTCAAACCCAAAAGGAGGAACCTGTTGTTTATTGATGAGCCTAGGTATTGCAGCAAGAACGCTGCAACTCCCACGTCTATTAGCTTTACTTATCAACCCGGGGTTCGTACAAACTTGGAGGTGACAGTGCTATATACACAAGTATAAGTTAAGGTATTGTCTATTGTCACTGCTCATCTGGCAAGAGACCCCAGGGGTTCCAAGCCAGACTTCTATAGGGTCAGAAGAAGCTTGATTTTGATGGAAGAAGAGCAAATCTATTCTAAGGGAGAGCTACTCTATTGTAGTAATGAAGAAAAAAATCATGTAATGCTAAACTCACACCAGACCATAGCTAACCAATTAGACAACTATGCTAATCAGAATTACTAGATCAATCCTAATCTAATGCTAATTCTCTAAGTTACAGAAGTAAAGCATCAAAACTAGACTAAGGGGTAAGCAAAGGAAACTAAGCTAAGTCTGTGTTTAAGCAGAAGAGCAGTCAAAGATCAAAATTGGTTAAAAGAGGACGTAAGGGAGAAACAACGCATAAGGATCATTGGATAAGGCAGGTGAAAGGCAAATGAATGGCTGAGATCGGATCTCAGGAGGGTACATAGGTAGATGGGCGAGCATGGTTAACTAGCAGGATGGACAACAGAAATTAGATCGGAGGCAAAAGAAACGTGCGGAAATGGTAGCGGGTTTGCGGAGGTGGTAAGTTGTATTTCGAGTGCCCTCAAAACCATAAGCTGTATTTTGATATTTCACGCGATTAGCCTTCCCGAGTGACACGTAGCATGAGGAAACCGCTCTTATCGCATGCTCTCAGGCGAATAATGGTCGGAAAAAAATCCGCGCGATATGGCATGACAATGTTGTATCAGGTGGGGCTAATCAATGGTGGATATCGGCCAAGCTAGTTGGCGATCGGGTGAAGTGATAGCCGTTGGATCAAGAAACAGATCAATGGTGGAGATTAAAGCGAGTGAAGAAAACGTGTGGAAATGACGTAGTGGGTTTAGAGGGCAGTAAGTTGTTGATCGCGAGCCCTCAAAGCTGTAAGCAGTTTTCTAAAATTTTGCACAATTAACCTCCCTGGGTGACACGTAGCACGGGGAATCCGCTCTTATCACATGCCCTTGGGCAGATAACGGTTAGACGGAAATCCGTGTGATATGGCGCGATAGCTGTTGGATCAAAAGAAGCAGATCAACGGTGGAGACTTGACCGCGCTAGTTGGCGAGCGGGTGCGTGATATTCGTCAGATCTGACGAGGCAGATTGACGATGGTGATTTAAAGTGCAAAAAGTCAGCGTTAAAAGTGAATTGGGTGGTGATTGGTCGGGTTTTGTTGTGAAAGGCACTCTACGAGTAAAAATCTTTTAAACCGTGAATTAACATCTTTCGCCTAAGTCTTTCGTGCTGAAGGAGAATGAGCATATGAGTGAGATCTGGGCAAGAGGATGGAGGAACCTGTGACCATGAAATGATTGAATCACCATGACATGAACCAAGTTACAATGTAATGAACCACGTAACTGCAGTTTACAACAAACTCCATGCAAAACTGAAACTCTGTGTTTTTGGGGTTGTTGCAGAGTTTCTTCCTCACGTCATTGTCTCAGAGGGAGGAGGTGAGGTCGAGACACCTGTGAACGACCTTATGGATATTTTCTTTGCTAACCTGCTAACTGAATGAAAGCATAAATGATCTACTCTGCACTACTGTAATGAGACTACAACTATTTAAGCAAATGAACAGTTAAACAATAAACCTTTGTAATGGAAACGAACTACTGAAGTAAATGAATAGAAAACAGGAAGCTATTATTGAAAATAAAACCAATAAATGCTAAAAATAGAATTGCTATAAATAGCAGTTCAGCCAGTGTTGATCTTAGCAACAATGGATGGAAAAATGGGAGTGCTAAAAATAGCATTCTATAAATAGAATTTCGGGATACCTTCCTATTTTAGTCAGTCCCTAAACTAAAATAGTGAAGTAAAATTCGAATTTGATCTTAGCAGCAGTTTGTAAAATAATTAATTAATTCATCTTGAGTTAATTAGTTAAGGAAAATCAAACTTGAAGTCTATGTGGGGACATGCAACAGTTTCTCCATTAATTGAGGAATTTATACATCAGTTAAAAAGATAAGGATGAGTTGTAATTAGTTGACTTAGTTAACTGAGTCAAGTCCAGTTAGATGAATTCAAACAGTTTGTTGAATTAATGTAAGTTCAGTTAGTTAATACTTGCATGAATGTAACTACTACACTCATATAACTGAGTATCCTCTCATAAATAACTCATGCATGTCAGTTCAGACAGAGACCCAATTGAGGTTAGATGGAGGGGAGTGTACTATCAATTGCTAGAATATTCCATTGTGAATATTCCTTGCATGCAGAAGGAATTCTTTCCTTGAGGATTGCGTAGTTACTTCTTCAGGTTTAGTGAGTGTGGTGAGGTCAATTCACACATGTGACATCATTGGACCCCAAGAAAATTTGCACAAGGAAATATGAGGCTTGGCAGGCTTGAGGAGGACATATACAATGTCTATTTAGTCTGTGAGTTGTATTGTTTTGATTACAGAGAGAGAAGGATAGCTTGAGAGCTGATTCTTTTTGTAACTTGAACAAGATTTCCACTTGTATGATAATACAGAGATTGGGGTTTTAGGCTGAGGCTTTCCCCGTGATATTTCTTTTGTGTTATGTGTGATTGATTTCTCATTATCAGTTATATGTTTTCTCTTGATCTTCCTTAATTCGATTAAGCTTCCACAAAGTGTTGTAGAAGTAGATCTTGTATTGTGTTTTAGTATATTGCATAATCTGTTCATCTATGGTGGGAATTTCTACATGGTATCGGAGCAAAGGTGATCGAGGCGAAGAACAATATACTTTCGAAGTTTGGTTCCTAAATATAGAAATCAATTTCTTATCACATCTCTATTTCACCTATGGCGTTCAATGGTTTAAGACTCGAGTATGCCCTTGATGGCAACTCGAATTATATAGCCTGTAAGGATTGCATGGAGGCAGTATTAGAGGATAATAGACTAAAGGAATTCATTAATCAAGAAGTCCCCAAGCCAACTGATGCTACTCAACTGGCCGAATGGAAGAAATGTGTGGCTAGACCAAGGAGAATCCTCCTGGAGGGAGTTTGAGATCACATTGTCTCAAGCCTCCATGGGAAGGAGACTCCATTTTTGATGTGGAAAACATTGAAAGATTTATATCATAACAACAACGATCAGAGGAAGCTGGCACTAAAACACAAGCTTCGTAAGATCAAGTGTAAAAAGGGTGACATGATCTCTACATATTTGAACAAGCTCACCACCTACAGGGATGAGCTTGGAAGTGTAGGGATCACGACCGCTAATGATGACATGGTGAGTCTTACACTCCTCGGCCTTCCTAAGAGCTGACATAGCTACAAAGACTCGGTTAATGGAAGAGAAAAACTGCCATATTGGGAATGACGTTGGTCAAATTTGATGCAGGAGGAAATAAGAAGAAGCACCAGAGATGGATCCTCATCGAAGCAAGATGATGAGGAAAATCTAGCCTTAGCAAGTAAGGTGAGGAAAGGGAAAGGGAAGGTGTCCCATCCCAAATCTAGTTCTTCCCATGGTGGGAAGAAGATTGACAAATCCAAAGTGCGATGCTTTCATTGTCATGAAGTGGGCCATTATGCTACAAGTTGTCCACAAAAGATATCCAAGAAGGGTTCCTCGAAGGGATCTGATGGTGAGGCACTGGCCTCACAGTTTGAGCTAGATTTCTCACTTATTGCATGCATGGTTTCATCAATGGTGGGATGTGTGTGGTACCTGGACAGTGGAGCTTCATTCCACATGTCAGGTGACAAGAATATTTTCAGTATCTTAGAGGAGAAGGATCTCCAGATGCGGATCGAGATGGGAGATGATGGAAAGTACCATGTTTCAGGTGAAGGTATGGTTGTGTTTCAGAGGAAGCATGGAGCTCCCCTCACCTTGACTATTGTAAAGTATATAACAGGTTTGAAGAAGAATCTTGTGTCTATCACTGTGCTAGAAGATAAAGGTTATGATGTAGTCTTTAGTGAAGGAAAGGTATTCCTGAGGCATATCAGTATTGGACAGACAAAGCGAATAGGGATTCGAGTCAAGAATCTCTACAAGCTGGAGGTAGACGACTGTGCTACTTTGAGTTCCAAAGCTGAGATGGTGCAGAGCCAAGATGTTGGCAAGCTATGGCATAAAAAATTGGGCCACTTGCACCATGAAGCCCTAAAGATCATGTAACAGATTTCTACCGAATTACCCAAGGGAAAACTTGAACAAAAGACTACATGCAAAGGTTGTACCTTGGGTAAGTATGTGAAATCTTCCTTTCTGGATCGAGATAGTAGAGCTGGAGCAATCTTGGAGCGAGTTCACTCAGATGTTTGTGGACCTTTCTCTACAGCCTCCACCGCTAAACAAAGGTACTATGTTATTTTTATTGATTATTTTTCTCATAGATGTTGGATCTAATTTATGCAAAAGAAGGATTAGACCTTCTTGAGGTTTTGTGAGTTTAAAGCCTTGGCAGAGAAAGAAGCTGGAAAGAAAATAAAAGCCTTGCGTAGCGACAATGGTGGAGTGTATATCTCCCAACAGTTTAAAGACTTTGGGCTGCAGAAGGTATTAAACGGGAATTGACAACACCCCATAACCCACAGTAGAATGGGGTGGCCAAGAGGAAGAACATATCGATTGTGGGAGTAGCTTGAGCGATGTTGCATGACCAAAGTGTACCACTGCATTTGTGGGTTGATGAATGCAATACAACAGTATACTTGCCGAACAGAAGCCTGCACCGTATACTGGGGATGAAGACACCTATGGAGGCCTGTTCCGAGAAGCGACCTGATGTAAGTCACTTCCAAATCGTTGGATCATCAGTTTACTGTCATGTGACCGAAGATGCCAGGAAGAAGCTAGACCCAACAAATGAGTTGGGAATACTTTTGGGGTACATGGATACACCCCACAAATATCAGGTGTACTTTCCTTCCACTTAGAGGACAGTGGTATGCAGGGATCTAAAGTTCGAGGAGTAGAAAGCCATGCGATTATCACTTGAGAGGGAGCTCGAGTTGCATGCAGATGAGGAACTTTCAGTTCCTAAGGATGAGGAGCCTCAGATTGATGTGGAGTAGCCGCATTCAGAGGATCCGGGAGTGGAGACATCCACTCATACTGATACTTCCAGAGATGGGTGGAAACACTCAAGGGAATCTGACAGGTTGATGCTAGATGCATGGGAGAATATGGGACAACCATCTTCCCACAGCATATAAAGGAGGTTACCCGAGTGGTACACTGGGTACATGGCCCTGGTTGGGGAGTGTGTAGATACTGAACCTTCTTCATTCGAGGAGGCAGTTCAGAAACCAGTCTGGGTTGATGCAATGGCAAAGGAGTATGATTCTATCATTCAGAACAGTGTGTGGGATGTTGTCCCAAGGCCTCAGGACAAGTCAGTGGTGAGTTCCAGATGGATTTACAAGGTAAAGTAGGTAGCTGATGGCAGTGTTGAGAAACATAAGGCAAGGTTTGTTGCCTGGGGTAGGGGATCGACTATGATGAGACCTTTTCTCCCGTAGCAAGGTACTCATCAATTAGATTGACGTTGGCACTATCATCTCAGATGGGGTGGAAGATCCACCAGATGGATGTGAATACAACATTCCTCAATGGGAAGATTGAGGAGGAGGTGTACATTGAGCAGCCAGAAGGTTTTGAAACCTTCGATCGTGAGTCGCATGTGTGCAGACTCAAGAGGGCTTTGTATGGGCTGAAGCAAGCACCTCATGCTTGGTACACCAGGATCGACAGCTATTTCATCGGTTTTGACTTCACCAAGAGTGAAGCAGATGCAAACCTTTACCACATCATGGTAGAAGGTAAACCATTAATCATTGTTCTTTATGCCAATGATCTGATTTTGGTAGGTGATGATCAGCTGATACAAGAGTTCGAGATGAAGTACATGGGCCTTATGCACTAATTTCTAAGCATGGAGGTGTGGTAGAAAGATGGGGAAGTATTTGTGTCTCAAGGCAAGTATGCCAATGAGATACTCAGGTGCTTTCACATGGAGAAGTGCAAGCCCATACAAACTCCTCTCGCTGGGAACTAGAGGAAGAAGGATGCTACTTCAAGTGAGGTAGTAGCTGTTACTGTTTATCGGTAGCTTGTGGGTTCACTTATGTATCTGGTGAACACACGACCCGACTTATGATTTGCGATGAACCAACTGAGTCAAGATATGGTTCAGCTTACAAAGCTATTTTGGAAGGTAGTGAAGCATGTGCTGAGATACCTCAGAGGCACATCTCAGTTTGGATTGTGGTACAGACGGACAAAGGGAGTGAAGCTTCAGGGCTTCACAGATGCGGACTGGCCAGGGAGTCCATCAAACTAGAAGAGCACTTCTGGAGGAATCTTCAACATTGGTTCAGCTGCAGTTTCCTAGTACGACAAGAAATAGAGATTAGTTGCACTTAGCTCAGCAGAGGCTGAATACATTGTTGCTAGTCAGGCTACATGTGAGGCCAATTGGAAGTGGAAGATTCTAATGGGATTGTTTGGTTAGATGGTGGATCCTACAGTGATCTACTGCGATAACCAGAGTTGTATCAAACTCTTGGAGAATCCAGTTTTTCATGACAGGTCCAAGCACATAGATATCCAATATCACCATCCTCGAGACTGTGTGGTCAAGAGGATCATGTTGTTGTTGTATGTTTTGACTGAGGAATAGGATGAAAATATCTTGACTAAGGCATTGTCAAGATGCAAGTTCGAGTTCCATAGAGACAAGATTGGGGTTACTGATAATCCCTTTCTTGTTGAGAGGGAATGTTGAAAATAGCAACAAGAAATGCTAAAAATAGAATTTCTAAAAATAGAACTGCTATAAATAGTAGTTTAGCCAGAGTTGATCTTAGTAACAATGGATGGAAAAATGGAAGTGCTAAAAATAAAATTCCATAAATAGAATTTTGGGATACCTTCCTATTTTAGTCAGTCCCTAAACTAAAATAATGAAGTAAAACTTGAATTTGATCTTAGGAGCAGTTTGTAAAATAATCAATTAATTCATCTTGGGTTAATTAGTTAAGGAAATTCAAACTTGAAGTCTATGTGGGGACATGCAACAATTTCTCCATTAATTGAGGAATTTATACATCAGTTAAAGAGATAAGGGTGAGTTGTAATATTGAGTTGTAATTAGTTGACTTAGTTAACTGAGTCAAGTCCAATTAGATTAATTCAAACAGTTTGTTGAATTAATGTAAGTTCAGTTAGTTAATGCTTGCATGCATGTAACTACTACACTTTATATAACTGAGTATTCTCTCATAAATAACTCATGCATGTTAGTTTAGACAGAGACCCAGTTGATATCAGTTGGAGGGGCAGTGTACTATCAGTTGCTAGAATATTCCATTGTGAATATTCCTTGCATGCAGAAGGAATTCTTGAGGATTGCGTAGTTACTTCTTTAGGTTTAGTGAGTGTGATGAGGCCAATTTACACATGTGACATCATTAGACCCTAAGAAAAATTGCACAAGGAAATAGGAGGCTTGGAGGGCTTGAGGAGGACATATACAGTGTTTATTCAGTCTATGAGCTATATTGTTTTGATTGTAGAGAGGGCAGGATAGTTTGAGAGCTGATTCTTTTTGTAACTTGAACAAGATTTCCACTTGTATGATAATATAGAGATTGGGGTTTTAGGCTGAGGCTTTCCCCATGATATTTGTTTTGTGTTATGTGTGATTTATTTCTCATTATCAGTTATATGTTTTCTCTTGATCTTCCTCAATTCGATTAAGCTTCCGCAAAGTGTTGTAGAAGTATATCTTGTATTTTGTTTTAGTATATTGCATAATCTGTTCATCTACAGTGGGGATTTCTACAACTATGCTACCTAACAATACAATAAAGAGGATCTTTGGCTGCTAGGGTCTGCCATAATCCAAGAGCTTCAGCCTTCTAAGTTAACTCAGTGCTGGCTCAAAACAAAACTCATCTTCATTATAAATAAAAAATTGTTATAAGACTTGCAACTTGAAAACTCCAAATTCTAGCTAACTCTTGGTGACTACTGGTAACTAACTAAAAAAACTAAGGTCCTAAGCCTCTCTACTTATACATCTGAAGTTTCCAATGACTTCTTTCAAAATTAGGGAGGCACAACTCCCAATTCAATGATAAACTCATGATTTCCCTTACACTAGCTCGGTTGCCTTCTAGTAGGGAGGCTTGGCTCCGAACTCAAGATAAACTCGTACTTTCACTTGTTTGGCTGCCTTCTAATACACAAGATCTGGCTTGTTTTGCACTCTCACTTGCTTGGCTGCCTTCTAGTACTCCTGATTTGGCTGTTTGCACCTTCACTTGCTTGGCTACCTTCTAGTACTTCTGATTTGGCTGTTTGCACCTTCACTTGCTTCGCTGCTTGTACTTTCAGCTGATGGAGGGATATTCTAATGGAGGGGAAGTAAATGAGGAGGATTTACCTCCTGTAATTCATCTCCCTTGTCCCATTCGAGTTTTTACCAAGGTCTTTTACCATAGTTTCTTGCTTTTATATTTTTATCCCTGCATTTTCCTTGCTTTTATCCTTTATTCCTGCATTACATGCACATTAGACCACAAAGCAAAATATCCAACGCTACTCATCTCATAAACAAAATATAATCAAAAGTATGTAATAAGTTGTGAGAATAGTTGGTTTGACTAAGCTAGGAGGTGAATTGAGGTCAATTAAGGCCCATATAATTACTCAATGACGAGGCTCATCATCACCCTCTACTGAAAGTGTTGCTCATCCTTTGAGCAACTTAGTGGCTCTGGTAGCCTCTTTGACATCTCATGCTTCTGTTGTGGTCTATACTTCTTGTTTATAGAAGTATTCTTTCCTTTCTACTTCTTCACACTAATATTCTCTGATCTTCAAGCTATGTGGCAGTGTTTTCCATCTCCTTATGCAGGCATGTATATTATCATTTCTTGGCAACCTAAACATGTCCTCAAAATGTGAAATTTCTTTCCCTAGAGCAGCGAGATATTGAGGTGTCAGCTGAGGATTATTTATAATTAGATTATGGGTGTTGAATAGGGCTATGGGATTTGATTGTTCAACTACTTCTTTGTCCATGAAGCCACTTAGCTCCTTTTTTTTTTGCTGGTCTTTCTTGTTCTCAAATGTAGAGGGGTTTTCCTCCTTCTTTTCCTTTTTTGTTTGACTGGTGTTCTGAGAGCAGTGATGGTAGTTGTTGCCTTCTACTCAGGTACCTCTAGAGACACCCTAGGTGACTCCTCTATTTCAATGCTTTCTTTCTCTCTGGTTTTTTTCTTTCTCATCTCTATCAGTTTCTTGATTTGTCTCCTCCTCTATTTCAATGCCTTCTTTCTCTCTGGTTTTATTCTTTCTCATCTCTATCAGTTTCTTGATTTGTCTCCTCCTCTATTTCAATGCCTTCTTTCTCTTCTGTTTTAGCATCATCCTCTGTATTAGTTCCTTCTTCATCCATATCATCCCCATCTAGCTTTGTATGTTCTTATTATTGTTTCCTCCTCCTTATTGATAGAAGGACTAACATCATAGATGAGGGTTTTGATGTTATCCTCTGCTGGTAAGTCTTGGGAGACTGACCATGTTATAGGGATCTTGAGGTTTTGGAGGGCATCATCAATGAGGATTCTGGTCAACCCATGGTGAACTAACTGTTGGGAATTTCCTGTCATTTCTTTACTGCTGGAGTCCATGAGTGATTGCATCAGGAAATAGGGTATGCTGAGTCTTTGGTGAACTGGTGTTTCTACCCAAATCTTAATTCTTCAAGCTCTCTATAATGGTAGCCATAAACAACACTATATCTACCCTCACATGAGATATACTTGATGAGCATCTTGCTTGTGAGGCTTGAGGGGGAAATAAGAAAATTCTTTGAAAAAAACAGAGTTTCCTATGTATGTAATCCACTAGATTTCTAGAGGAAACTGGCCACCTTTTTACTTACAAACCAACTACCTCTTAACATTTACAATTTTTTTATCAAATGATGCATATGAGTGAGTGGGTAGGATACTTACTTGTGGCCTTAATACCACACTGCAGTTGTCAAAGATCAGAGGTGCTGTTGATGGTCATTCTTCTTCCTCCTGTGTTGTCTGTTGATGGTTTCTTGACTGCAGATTTGATGCTGTTGTATGGTCATCTTTCTTCCTCCTATTCTGTCTAGTGATGGTGTCTGTGACTACAAATATGATGTTGTTGAATGGACAGAGGGAGTAGGAGTGTGTGTGGATGCAGGGATGATGGTAATGGATGAGGTGAGGGGTTAGATCATGTCTAGAATGAGTTTTGGGGATTAACCAATCTACCAGTCAGGGGATCCTATATAAAACATAATTTTCACCTAAATTGGAGCAATGAAGTGAAAAACAATGGAATTTATGGAGGGATGCATGATACGGAGTGGAGGAGATGAACATATGTGAGGTAGGGCTCCCTTTGGATATTCTCTTTTCTCCCTAATTATCTCTCTCACCCTCCTGCAAAGAAAAATTATGTTTTTTTTCTTATTTTATATATATAT